>CM041292.1:221356236-221658736 GCA_023052935.1 Piezodorus guildinii | reverse complement strand
ACTTAGGAGTTTTAGGTTTATTGCAGGTGGAGAATAGGTCCAGGGTGGGTTTTCAAACGAGGTGCGGGTAAAATCGACCTCTCGTTTTATTAGCATAATAGTTGCTCGTTGCCTGATTCCTAGAGGTGCTGAAGAACGGGGTTGAGCATCGTAGATTTGGCAGTGTTTCGGTTGGAAGATAAGATGATGAGCTGGGTTGTCGAGTTGCGGTAAGAGTTTCGAAAGATACGATGAGATGATTTGTTGCCGTCTGAAGATCAAGGGAGGAACACTGGACTCAGCTGATAAGCTCGTTATTGGAGACGTTCGAAAGGCACCAGTCGCCAGGCGGATTCCAGAATGTAGGATGGAGTCTAGAAGTGATAGATATGTAGATTTGGCTGAAGAGTAAGACTCACAGCCATAATCAAGCTTTGATTGGATTAAGTTCGTATAAACCATCAGCATACTTTTCCTATCGGCTCCCCAGGAAGTTCCTGCTAGAACCTTTAGAAGATCAAGTCTTTTCCTACATACTGCCCTAAGGTACTTTATGTGGCTGATCCAGTTTAACTTTTCGTCTATCAGTAAGCCGAGAAACTTAACATTAGTAGAGAACGTAAGGATATTTGTTCCTAAAGTGAGGTCAGGAGCGACTGTAGGGTTACGTTTTCTCGAAAAGCGAATGCATTTGGTTTTGTGTGGGGAAAATTTAAAATTATTCTTCCTAGCCCAAACTTCCAGTTTATTGAGTGTATTCTGGAGGATTCTTTTCATCCACTCTATATTTGTGTATCTTAAGAAGATTGCCACATCGTCTACAAATACAAAGGCTCTTACAGATCGGGGAAATATTTCTGTAATACTATTAATGGCTATAGCGAAGAGAACACAGCTGATAACACTTCCTTGAGGAAGTCCACATTGCATTACCTTAGGATTAGAAAGGGTATTGCCTATTCTTATTCTTATTGTTCTATTTGAAAGAAAATTTTTAATGAAGATAGGTAGATTCCCACCAAATCCCCAGTCGTATAATTGTTTGAGGATTGTGTACTTGTTTACTGAGTCGTACGCTTTCTCTATATCAAAAAATATCCCTATTGCTTCTTGTTTAGTAATGAATGTGTTAAGAATTTCAGCCTCAAGAGTAGCAAGGTGATCAATGGTGGATCTTCCTTTCCTAAAACCACATTGCACTGGGGACAGTAAACTATGCTTTTCTAGAAACCATAGTAGGCGTTTGTTTACCATTTTTTCCATTAGTTTGCACATGCAGCTGCTTAGAGAAATCGGTCTGTAATTGTTGATTTGAGTTTTGTCTTTTCCAGGTTTGGGTATAGGTATAATTATTGATTCTTGCCATGATGCAGGAAACTTGTGTGCTGTCCAGATTTCGTTATAGAGATGTAGGAGGGCACGCTTGCAAGTTAGTGGAAGATTTTTTAACATTAGATTATGAATGTCATCAGGTCCAGGAGTGGTTGGCTTCAGTTCGGCGATGACTTGATCAAGTTCGGTAATGGAGAAAGGAAGGTTATAAATATCATTGGTGTTCAATGGAAAAGTGACATCTGAGGACGGAGTCAAATCTTCGTGGTTAGTTGGAGCGTCTGAAAAGTATTCTGCAAAGGATTCGGCTATTGGTTCTGGGTTTGAGATGATTTGATCATTTATTTTAAGGGCAATTGTAGAACAATCGTGGATTCCTCTAATGGAGTTTATTTTGTTCCATACATTTTTGATGGGAGTGTATGCATTAATCTGTTCTAAATAGGTGAGCCAAGACGTTTTCCTTTTGTGTTTAACGACGTTCCTGGCTTTGGCTTTAAATTTTTTGTATTGTATAAAGTTGGTGGTAGTGGGATATTTTACAAACTTTCGAAGCGCTCTATTTCTGTCCCTAATAACTTGACGGCATTCGTCATCAAACCAAGGGCAATGGTTCACTTTTGTAGATCCTCGAGATTTCGGAATGCTTTCATATGCGGCGTCTATTATGTGTTTCGTGAGCCCTGTCGTAATTGTATCAATATTTTCTGCGTAATTTTGGAATAGGAAGGAAAGTTTTTGTTGAAAAAGATTCCAGTCAGCTTTTGAAGTGATCCACCTAGGATATTTCTGGACTGGAGGGAGTTGACTTGTGAGAGAAATGACCAGAGGGAAATGGTCACTGCCGTGTTGGTCTGGTGCAGTATCCCATATGACTCTATTTAGCATACTAGGTGAACAGAAGGTAATATCTATGGATGATGGCGTTGTGTACTGTGGGCTTATATACGTAGTATTCCCATTATTCAATATGATACTATCTGTAGCATCTATTACACGTTTTATAGAATTTCCCCTACTATTATTTGAAGGTGAGCCCCATGATTCATGTGAACCATTCAGATCCCCAGTAACAAGGTAAGGGGTAGGAAGATCACCAATCAGTTGAATCAGAGCAGCTTCGTTTATTGCTACGCTTGGAGAAAGGTAAATATTGCATATGGTGAATGAAAAGGTGTGGTGAACTCTAACCGCTAGTGCATGTAATGAGGTATTTATAGCTAATTCTTCAGAAGGATATTGTTTTTGGATTGCAGTGATTATTCCCCAGCTTCCCGGACCTTCAGATACTCTATCTTTTCTGAATACGTTGTACTGTTTTAGAGAAAAACTGTTAATAGGTTTTAGCTTGGTTTCTTGGAGACATATAGCCCAAGGGTTGTATTCTTTCATTATTAATTTTAATTCTTCAAACTGAGTCCTTACTCCATTGCAGTTCCAACTGATTAGATTCATGTTTTGTATGTAAAAAGGTATAGAAAAAAATAATACGTGAGATTGAATACAATTATGAGATATTGGTTTGCATAAGAAATTATACAAGCGATGCATAGGAAAAAGATTATAATATAGAATAGAAATTTTATTTTGTCTTTGGGGTTTCCCCATACAAAGAAAAAGATTGTAATAATTGGATGAAAAACAAACAGATGCAGAAGAATTAAAAACTGTAAACATCTGTTTAAGGTAATATGAATTTTCGATTTCAGGAGTGCTTGTATAACTGTGATTATTATTTTGATTATTTGTAGAATTGTTGTGATAATAGGGTTTTCTGGAAGATGAGGAGAAGTATGAAGCAGGGCTATTACCACCGTCACACGACCACATGCCCTAATGTCGGATTTAAAACCGCTTCGGTAAATGTGATAGTCTTCGCGATTAAAATTTTTGTTGAGATTGGTTTCTGTATGACACAACGTTATTATTCGGTATATCATGGTGATAAAGACAAGTTCTTCATATTTTCTAAAGGTACCATAGCAGTTACAATGTATAATTATAATTTTAAAGTCCATTGGAGAAGTAGAAATTAGATAAATATAACGATATAAAACAGATGAGAAAGTTAAATAAGTGAGTTATTTTATTAAAATTAATTGTTAAATATGCGAATTGGTACGAATGACTGTTTAAGTAGTTTGTACTCTATCTCTGCTGCGTGTTTTGCTTCTAGCTCGTCTGTCTTTCACTAACGTCCACTCGCCCTGACGATCACGGTCATCCGGGCACTCGGTGGGGTAGGTGACATCAGTAGATGTCGGTTTTCCCGAAGACGTATACTTCGGTTTTGTGGAAGGGTCCCGAGAGTTAGGTGTGGCTTCCGTGGGGTTGGTCAGTCCTCGGTCTCGAGACCGAGAAGTTTGGTCAAGAAGTGGATTAGGAATAGAAGGTATGGTAGGAGGAAGAGGAGGGAGGGTGGGTATGGTGGTGGGAGCGGTGGAGGGGAGGAGCGTGGTGGGGGAAATGACTGCATCATTCAATTCCCTACAGCCACTAGGTAAGGACTTGGTTAAAGGCCTCTTAGTAATAAAAGAACTCTCGTTTAGTTCTTCAGTTTGTACACTGACACTAACAGTTAATTTATGTTTCACAATATTAGAGAACGATGTTTGGCTTTGAACAGGGTGCAATAGTTCGTATTTCTTTTTCGCGGCGGTATAAGGTATTTTTTCACAATCTTGTAATTTTCTAATTTCTTTTTCTTTAATAAAAGTAGGGCAAAGTTTCGAAAAGGAGTCATGTTGGCCTGAACAATTCACGCACTTTACGGTACTAATACATTCTACACCTTCATGTTTATTGTTTCCACAAAGTTTACACAGTGGTTGCTTAGCACATACTGTTTTTGTATGGCCAAATTTTAGACATATGTAACATTGTATTGGATTGGAAAAGAACTGCCTGACAATAACGTTATAAAAGCCTATTTTAATTTCATTGGGTATAGTAGGGCTATTAAAAGTAAGTAAATAATTGTGGCCTTCATGTTTTATATTATTTTTAAAATATGTCATTCTTTTAACATCTTCAACTTTTTGGGTTTTCAATTCGTCTTTAATTTCATCAATAGTGCAATGAGCTAGGTCAGGGCACCATATAACCCCTTTACTTAAGTTTAGTCTGCCATGCGGTTCCACCTTAATAGGAAAATTGTTTAAAAAGCTAGTACACTTCAATAATTTTCCCGATTGAGCATCTGACAAAACCTCTATCAAAAGTGTGCCATCTCTCAGTTTTTTAACTAATTTAACTTCCCCGATTAAATTATTTAGGCTCTTATAGATAAAAAACGGCGATACTTTTTTAAAATCCAAAGCATTACCGTCTTCATCCATGTCAGTCCTTCTTATTATCAAAAATCTAATCGAATTTTGGATTATATTAACAGAATCTCCTGTTATAGGACCTTTAAATCGTCCCTTTTTCCGTTTAACGGGAGGTGATTCAGCCATGTTGTAGGCTGTATCTTATTTTTTTAAAAAAAAATAAAAAATAAAAATATATATATATACAAAATTAAAATAAATGGACACCTTTTAATGAAATTATATATAAAAATATGAAAGTTTAAAAGAAAGTTCAACTTATCAGACGTTGAGCTCTTAATCCTCAGGAGCTTCTAAGACGCATCCACACTGTACCGGACGTAAACACCAACCGGCAGAATATTTAGATAAAACTAAATGACGAGAATACAAATATGACGAAAAATCAATTTCGTAAAAAATGTCCTTTAGTACCTTTTGGAAATCAACGTCTCAATTGTTAAAGCATTAATTACCAAGAGTTTCAATGATGAATGTCAATGAGTTCATGATTGCTATGTATCGAGAATATTGGGAGGTGAAGAAATATTTTTAAATTGTACAAAATAGAGTAGTTTCCGGGCGACAAGCAGGAAGGCTTCTTAGAAGGGCTATACAAAAAATAGACCCCTCCACTCGTACAGCAGGGATAGCGGAGTACCTGGGGAGTCTGAGCCCGGATGGCAAGATAAGAGGAAGTCCAGCACGGAAGTCGGAAGTTGGGGGTCAAGCAGTCATGTCCAAAGGTATATGTAATATTATGTGGTAAATAGAACCTCAGTATTCTCGATAATAATAATGCATCACTGAACTAAGTTTTATGTGTAATAATAATAAGTGATATTTGATAAATAAATAAATGTATATTCTAAGTAAATTACTTAATTACCCTATATGCCACGAAACATAGTATGATATATGTTTATTTTTTACTAACGCTGTCATATTTATTTTTATTATAGATTATTCTTATTCTTATTATCTGTTTTAATTAATATTAATATTTAATATTGACAAAAAAAAAAAAAAATTGTCTAAATTAATTATCTAAAATGAGCGTATCCGGCACTATTTATGAGTGTATTATTTGTTAATTATGTATTATCTGTATGTATGTATTCATGTATTTTGGATGTATTACTTATTATGTATATCATTATTGTCTATTATGTATTATTATTTGTTCATTGTATATTATTATTATTTGTTTTAGTGTATTATTATTTAGTGTATTATTATCATTTGTTATATTGGTTCATTATTTATTTTAATTAATATTATTATTTAATATTTCAACTAAAACCATAATTGTTTGTTTTAAAAAACGTGTATCTTATGGTATTATATATCTAAGTGTATCTTATAGTGAGTGTATCTGGCACTGATGACCAAGATGTTTTGTGCCAATAAATAAATCATAAACCAAAAACCAACCAAGAGTTTCAATAGAAGCATGTATTTGATTAAATAATCTATTATATCATTATCTACGAAAATCAGTTACTTTTATCGGCTTTTGATCACTCTCAGTTAACTTTTACGATTTTGTGTATAAGATGATGTTTTTGTTAAATCTCTGGCCTTCTAACTGTATAGTATACCTCTGTATTACTTTTTTTATATTTAAAAAATTGCATGAAAACATATTTTTGCACTTTTCTGCTTTTGTTGGATTTTGAGTTCCTTCAATATATAATTAATATATAATTTCTTATCAATGGTTTCTCTTCGAAGGAGAGAAAAAAGCCTAAAAATGATTCCAAACTATTCATTATTTTAGGATATTTATAAATGTTTCCTTAATTAAATATAATAAAAATAAAAGAATGACACAATCATCTGTGTCAAATTGGTTTTATTTTTTAAATAGTCCAGTAGAATTAGTTCGAAAAATCTTTCAAAAAAGACTTTCACTTACCTCCTTTGTTAAAATCAATTTAAGAACTTTTCTTTTACATTTAGAGATGAAAATATTTATTCTGTCAACCGCCTCTACTACACAAGAGTTGTAGTAGAAAAACCATATGTCAAGAAAGACATAGTTCAGTGTCATAACTGCCAAGCCTACGGACATAAGAAGCGGTACTGCCACCATTTATCACGCTGCGTCAGATGTGGAGGACAGCATAAGACGGAGGAATGCACTAAAACCAGACAAACTCCTGCAGTTTGCGCACTCTGTCACCAAGGACATCCAGCCAACTACAAGGGGTGTCAGACCTACAAGATCTTAAAGTCAAGACTGCAGGTAACACCTCATCAAGACGTAACCCCTAGACCGCTAAGGAAACCCTCCAGAACCGTCAACCCAGGGGTCTCATATGCCCAAATGCTGGAAGAAGCTGAGACAACAATCTCTCGCCCAACCGCAGGCTCAACCTCAACCCCAACCCCAAGATTCCTACCCTCAATACCAACATCTACATAACCCTTCCACACAACCTAGGACTAATACCCAAAAGTCTAGCCTACACCGAATTTCCTATATTCCTCCTCCTACCACCTCTACTGATTTAACTGCCACCATGAATACATTCCTGACTGAGCTCAAATCCCTTATTACCCCTCTCATCTCCTTGTTAACAAACTTAGTATCCAACCTAATCCAAGTCCCCAGAAATCCATAAATGACACCACAAAAGTCCTTTTCCATTCTCCTTTGGAATGCGAATGGAGTTCGAAATCACATTAACGAACTAACTACATTACTACACGACAAACATATTGACATAGCCCTTATAACTGAAACACGACTGACCAACAAACGATTATTCAACATCCCTGACTACCGAATATACAGAACAGACCATCCCGATGGAACAGCTCATGCCGGCACTGCGGTCATCATCCATAGCTCCCTCTCCCACCACTCATTTCCCCTGCCAGTTCACGATTTACTACAAACCACTGCTATAAAAATACAAACCAGTCATTTTCCTTTAACAGTGGTAGCAGCATACTCCCCACCTAAAAAACCGATTTCCGCAATCCAATTCAATTCCTTCCTAAATTCTCTGGACCATCATTTCCTTATAGGTGCAGACTTAAATGCAAAACACCAGCAGTGGGGGGCTAGAACTACGAATTCTCGCGGGCGAACACTGCAGTCTGCACTCTATTCCACCCATAGTAACATCCTCTCTCCCGACTCTCCCACCTATTGGCCCACTGATCCTAGCCGTAATCCCGACCTACTAGATATCTTCATCCACAAAGGCCTAGGACCGCTAAATCATTCTGTCTCCCGGCTCGATGACCTATCCTCAGATCACAGCCCTCTTATCCTAACTCTTTCATTATCACCTATACTAAAACTCCCTCCACCGTCATTCCTAAGAGGCCCAGTTAACTGGACCCTCTTCCGTGAAATCATAACCGATGCAATAGACCTCAGAGTATCCCTCAAAACTCCTCAAGAACTAGACGATGCTGTTAATTCCTTCACCACCCTGATCCAACAAGCAGCCTGGAATGCATCTTCATCTTCCCCTTCCCCTCTTCACTACAAGAAGAATCCTATACCCCAAGACCTCCAAGATCTAATCCACACTAAGCGATGTTCCAGAATCCTCTGGCAAAGAACCAGGCACCCAGACGATCGGAAATCCTACAACTATTATACCAAATTAGTTAAACAGAAATTAGATTCCTTTAGATCCAACTCTTACAATTCCTACCTCTCCTCATTATCCGTAACCGACAATTCTCTCTGGAGAATAACCAAAAAGGTACTTAAACATCATACCATCACACATCCTCTCCGACGAGCTGATGGTTCCTGGGCTTCGTCAGAGGAGACTATAGCAGAAGAATTTGCCCAGTACCTCTCTATCATATTCACCCCCCATCCCAACCACAATTCCACTCATACTGATGGCGTAGAAGAATTCCTCTCTTCACCAATACCTCTCTCTCTACCTCCTAAAGCTGTTAACCCCTCTGAGGTCAAATTCCTTATAAATAAACTAAAACCTCGTAAATCTCCTGGCCATGACCTCCTCAGCTCCAAGATCCTTCAACAACTGCCTCAAAAAGCAATTATATTCCTTACTTACCTGTATAATTGTATCCTCCGCACAGCTCACTTTCCTCTGTCATGGAAACACTCCATTATTATCCTCTTTCTTAAACCTGGTAAACCTCCCAACAACGCCTCATCCTACAGACCAATCAGCCTCCTCCCTATCCTTTCAAAAATTTTTGAAAAAATCCTACTTAAACGTATCCTACATTTAATTGAAATTCCTTCCCACCAGTTCGGATTCCGCTCTGGGCACTCCACTGTACAGCAAGGTCTAAGAGTGGTTGACCATTTATCCTCTGCACTTGAAAACAAGCAGTATTGCACTGGTGCCTTTCTGGACATTGCTCAGGCATTCGACCGGGTCTGGCACGATGGCTTGATTTCCAAACTAAAATCCGTATTACCCCAATCCCTATATCTAATCCTAAGATCCTATCTCTCTAACCGTTCCTTCAGAGTCCGCTGTGGTTCAGAGTTATCCACTCGTTACCCAATCGAGGCCGGCGTACCTCAAGGAAGCGTCCTAGGTCCTATCCTCTATATCTTGTTTACAGCTGATATACCTTTAGATCCTGATACCTTCCTAGCATCTTTTGCCGATGATACTGTCGTTCTATCAACCCATTCAGACCCAGAACTGGCATCTTTCCATCTCCAAAGACACCTCTCCTTGATTGAACATTGGTGCGACAATTGGCGCATCAAAGTCAATCAATCCAAAAGTAAGCACGTCACCTTCACCCTCCGACGTAAATCCTGTCCACAAGTTCATTTCAACTCTATACCACTTCCCTGTTCCGACACAGTCCGGTATTTGGGTTTCCTACTAGACAAAAGACTGACCTGGAACCCACATACTCGACTTAAAAGACAAGAGCTCAACAGAAGATACGGACAATTGTATAGACTACTGAACAGAACATCACAACTTTCCATTGAAAACAAACTATTGATTTACAAGACAATTCTCAAACCTATGTGGACCTACGGAATTGAACTATGGGGTACTACTAAATTTTCGAACATCAAACGTATCCAATCCTTTCAGTCCAAAGTCATTAGAACAATAGTCAATGCTCCCTATTATGTTACAAACAAGACCTTACATCATGACCTCAAGATCCCTTATGTCCTTGATCTCATCCCATCCAAATTCTCAACTTTCCACCAGAAGCTTGCTCACCTTCCTAATCCCCTGGCACAATCCCTATCTAGTACCAACCACCCTTACAACCCTCCTCGTAGGTTGAGGCGGCAATGGCCGAGAGATCTCTTATAAATATGCAACTGGAGTGCTGGCAATGGCCAACTTCTCCACTCATGCCTGAGAGTGTGTGGCTCTAGCCCCCTCACTCAGTCTCCACTGACTAGATTGGTGACGCGGCTGACTGGAGGCGCTGGGATCTCCTGACATTGTGCCTCGGCATCCATTTCTGGATGCAGAGGTTCGATTCGGAGTTCCCAGGGGCAGTATGTAAATATTGTATATAGGTATGAATGTGGACAAGATTGTAATTATTTTCTTTTTTTTCATTTATTTTATTTTATTTTTATTTATTTATTTTTTTGTTTTCTTCTTTTGTTATTGAGGCATTTTACTTTTTAATTGTTTCACTTTGTACATATGGAATGAATGACTTCTTTTATCTCTAATACTTATTGCCCAAGATAGTGGCAGATTGTATTACTTCTCAATAAAGCAATATTACTACTAAAAAAAAAGAGATGAAAATAAATTGTTAAAGCATTAATTACCAAGAGTTTCAATAGAAGCATGTATTTGATTAAATAATCTATTATATCATGATCTACGAAAATCAGTTACTTTTATTGGCTTTTGATCACTCTCAGTTAACTTTTACGATTTTGTGTATAAGATGATGTTTATGTCAAATCTCTGGCCTTCTAACTGATATAGTATGCCTCTGTATTCGCTGGGCTATCCGTGAAAGAATAGTACTTCCAAGTGACAACTTAAAATTGAGGGTGGTTCTGTTGAAATAAATTAGTGGACTGTATAGATTTAAAATAAATAAAAATAATGGAAGCAAACGACGAATCACAATACATTTAATACACTGAAGTACATATAAACAAGATAAGAAACAAATTAACCTAATAAATTTATATAAGAAAAAAATTAACCTAATTATAATTAAACAGCTGTAAGAAAATGTAAGAAACAAAATAAAACTAATTAAAATATTGTAGAAAATAGAAGAAACAAACTTAACTTAATTAATACTTAAAGATGTAAAAAATAGTAATCAAAATTAAACAGTTTCTTGAATTAGAATTAATAAATTAAATGTTCCGTTAATAGATAAGCTATATTCACGTGAAAGAAAGTCCAGTTGCGTATTGTAGAAAATCTCCGCAGGGCGGCTTGGACGAAGTTCTCAGGTATGTTGAATGACCGCAGGGCGGCTTGGACGAAGTTCTCAGGTATGTTGAATGACCGCAGCGCGGCTTGGACGAAGTTCTCAGGTATGTTGAATGACCGCAGGGCGGCTTTTCCAAGTTCCAAGTGGAACGATGAGAAAAAAAATCTTCGTTTGCAAACGTACTAAGTATGAGAGCAGACTCAAAACTTAAAACCCCCCGCCACTAGGCTGTAATAAAAACAATTGAAGTACGATCGTATTCTTTTTATTTCTCCTCTATTAAAAACTTTTAATTATATTTAAAATAACTATTTTTTACACTGATAAAAAAAATAAAGATTAACAAAAAATGATCTATTGATAAATATCGTAACAATTATACAGTTCTCCTTTTGTTTTCATGAAACCTCATCAGGCCATAACATATGGCGTGAACAACCTCTATATTACTTTCTTTATGTTAAAAAATTGCATGAAAACATATTTTTGCACTTTTCTGTTTTTTTTTGGATATTGAGTTCCTTCAATATATACATTTATCAATTTCTTATCAATGGTAACAAGATGATATGGTTAATTTATTCAAATTAAAGGTACTTTAGGGTAAGGCAATTTAAACTGTCGGTATTTAAGCCTTTCAGACTATTTTAATCAGAACAAAACCTATCCCCCAGCCCATTTAAAGCCCATTAAATTTTACAATAGAGCAGGTTTAATCAAAATCGCTAGAGCCGTTTTTGTTAAAGACGTAAAAATGTGCAAACGGCAAGGTACAAAGTAGATGTTCGGGTCAGTAGAATTTAGTGAAAAAGTAGCTGTAACATCTCGGGCGTATCTTTAATCGTATTATTTATTTTAATCTTATTATTTATTATTTATTAGTTGTCTTAAATATGAAATTTCAGTTTTGTATGACTTATCGTTTTTGCGCTTGACTTTACACAGACCTTTTGTTTTGACCCAGGAGACCTTAAAACGTATATTTCCGTTGAAAACTGGAATTCGAATATTTTCACGCTCGCAATATTTTCTCTTCCTATATATTTCATACATAGGTAAGTGAAAGTAAAAAGGAAAAAAAAGAATAAGTTATGTAAATCTGTAAATGAAGCTCTTGAAACAAGAACATTCCGACCTTTACTTTCCTACCCATAGAACTAAAACTATTGCTGCTTAGTATATGGTGGCCTCTCGACTGTGCTATAGGCTTAAACGAATCATGAACATATTTTTAATATTTGTCCTCAGTACTCCGAAGAGCACTCATGTAACCAATTTTTACGGTGAGTTAAAGTGGCTCCTCCCCCCAATCCGCAGACAATATTTCCTAATATCATACCTTTACCAAATCATTAGCTCCCAACATCTTCCATACATCAACAGTCTCCTACAATTTAAATCCTCAGTCCACTCACTTGAAAAAAGATCGCTCCATTCCGACATTTATTTTCCTACCCATAGAACTAAAACTTTTGATCGTTCCTTCCAGGTCCGCTCCTCTATTTTCTGGAATTCTCTACCTACTCATATTCGCCATGCTGCTTCACTCTCCTCATTCAAATCCCAACTTTTCCAATACCTTTTATTATCCCAAAAAGACGCTTAAAAAAAACATTCAAAAAACAAACACTTAAAAAACGTTCAACCCAATATTTTTCAAGAACTGTTTTTATTTTATCATATCATATATATATATATATATATATATATATATATATATATATATATATATATATATATATATATATATATATATGTATTATATATATGAGTGGATATTCGTGTGTGATATGAACATTTGAATTAACCCATCTGTGTAATAAGTAATTAATTCTGTTCCTTCTGTCTGTTGGCCAGACATGTATATTTAAATTGTACATTTCTGTTATTCTTAGGGGACCCAGTCCCAGAATAAAAATTATTTTCTATTCTATTCTATCCTATTCTAAATAACGTTCTCATGAAAATCGCTGATTAATTTTGATGGCTGAAGAAAGGTGGGTTAATTTATATTTTTTGGCAATTGTTGTGCCTAAAAATTATTGTCTTGTAGGTAATGATTGTATGTACTGATTCCTTCTTTAAAAGCCCTACTTTTCACAACCTCAGGCCTTGAGCGTTTCCGCCATCTTAAAATCGGGAGACTAATGTACACTAATTCATTCAAGCAGCTTCCATTACATATTTTAAACTTTACAAATTATTACAATGTTATGTAATTAGCATGCCAAATACATTAATATGAAACATTTTGATTTTTAAGCTATGTTTTAAAGCTATTAAATTATTGTATTTTATTGAATTTATAATTTATTTTATGCTGAGCGCACATTAAATGACTATCGACTGATGCGTTTATTTTATCAGATTATAATGATAATACGGTTTCGATTCTGCGGCATTATAAATAAGCTTTTACTTCCAAATTAACATGTAATGTTTTAATAATTAAAGATTAAGTGCTTACATTTTGTTATCTAAATAAAGAACAACGTAAATAATTAATATATACACAGAACCACAACTTGTACTTTTGTAGAAACAATCCCGATTATAGTATTCAAATAATTAATTAATTTTTTTTTATTAAACATATTTACTGATATTTACAACTGTATTAAATAAAAATACATCCAGTAAATGTGATGGTAATATGTAAAACTGTCATGAAATAAATGTAGAGACACTACCCAGTGGCACCACTCTAAAAACACTCTAAACAAGAAGGTCCCGTGGCCATCTTCTTTTCCAAGAGGAAGCAAGGATTGAAACTAATGGATTGTAGTGGGAATGGAGTTTTTGATGGAAGGAATGGTACCTAAATAATTAATTTAAACACTTTTTATTCGTAACGAACACATTTATAACAACATTATAAAACTTAATTTTATATAATATTAAAAAAAAAATTACATTAAATGACGATTTCTCATACATATTAAAACGCTCGGGCTACTAATTTTTGTTTTATATGTTTGTATTATATAGCTATTTATTCTAGGTTTATGGGTGGCTTCAGGGTCTAGTTGATCAGGCACTAGTCAGCTGCTTAATACAGAAGTCTTGGGTTCGAATCCCGGCTGTGGCAGAATTATTTATTAAAGGTATTGAAATTCTCCTCTATCGGGAAATAGTAAGGATCTCCTTAATTACTGAACCCAAGGCCCTTCATAGGTTGTTGAGTCACATTATTTTTTTTATTTATTGAAATTAATTTATTCCTGGTTTTCAGTTGAGTATTAGAAAGAAAGAATTGTTTATAAGCCATTCATTGTGCAATTAGCTGGTTTGGTCATGATTGCATTAAACCAATAGGTTTTTTTCTAATCATTAGTAGCAATTAATAAATTTATTTATAAGATTTAACGTATGCTTAAATAAAAATTGAATTAATGTTTAATTTTTTTTATCTAGTTTAATAATACCATTGTGGGATTGTCGAAATCTTCGGAGAATATCTATACTGAGCCTCTCAAGTGGAATCAAACTTCAGAAGGGACAATATGGTTTCAGGAAAAACAGTAGAACTAAAGATATATTTTTCACGTTGAGTCAGATCACTGAAAATGCAGATTTCTACGAAAAAGGTAAAGAATTATCTGTGTGCTTTGTAGGCCTAACAAAAGCATTGGACAGAATCAAGAAAGAAGATACCCAAAAGGCTCTGAAAGAGGTGTTGAACGACTAATCCTTGCTATAATGAGTCTTAACCTAAAAACCTTAAGAAAGTGAGAACTTCAAATTGTTTCTCCAAAGAGCTTAGAACCAATCTAAGGATAAAACAGGGTTGCAGCTTAAGCCCTTTTTTATTTAATCTGGTTCTAGATTCCGCTATATCTTAGGCCAAGATCCAAATGAGATGTTATTGTCTGGGATTTAGCTGTTTGCGCCCAGTTACCTATTACTTTTGAGAATAGTTGACTATGTGAATAAGTGGGAGAAGTTAGTTCAGGGTGCAGTTAAAAGAACACACAATTAAGATATAAACTTAATAAACTGGTGCGAACGTTTCGGCCTAAATTATAGGCCTTCTTCGATTCTATGTACGAAAGAATCATAAAAGAACAATGTCTAAGATGGTTTGAACATATCTCAAAGCTGGAAAACATTCGTCTTGGACGGAGGACATACGAGGCTAAAATGGACGGACGAAGATGTAGAGGAAGTCCGCGATATACTTGGGAGGATGGAGTAAGGAAAGGATTCGCAAAGAGAGGACTGGACCGGCCTAAAGAAAATAATTTGCTGAGATAGTACAGTATGGTCTAGTCTCTACTGAAAGTCACCTCACACTGTATATCTTTGTGATAATGATAGTGATACCAAGAATTAAATCTCAAAATTGTTTAAACAATTTAATTTACCTAACCTTAAAATTATAAATTACTAGCTGAACCGGCAAACGTTGTTTTGCCATATAAATTATTTCTAGGAACTTTCTAGGAAAAAAAAACAACTAACTTATTTTAAGTGTGTAAGGATGTGGTATATGGTACTATGTTCGGTGGCATAAAGGGTAATAAAGTAATTTACTTAAAATATACATTTATTTATAACAAGAGTACATATAATTATAGATGAAAATATACAGCGAAGCATTGTTATTATCGAGAATACTGAGGTTTTTTACCACATAATATAACATGGAGATACCTTTGACAGATCTGCATAATTATTCTCTCACTTGACCTCTTCCGTCCGCGGCTTGACTTCCCCTTCTCTTACCGTCCGGGCTCAGACTCCCCAGGTAATCCTCTATTCCGGCACTAGCAGTGGAGGGGTCTATTTTTCGTATAGCCCTTCTAAGAAACGTTTTTGCTTGTAGCCCGGAAACTGTTCTGTTTGAAAAAATTCTAAATTATTTCTATTCCTCCCAGTATTCTCGACACATAGCAATGAGTGAAAGAGGGATGGAGTGCTGTGAACGATGAGGAGTTATAAAAATGAGAGAACAACAAACATTCATTTTTTAAATTTATTATATGTTATACCTTAAAATTATTTATATTATTAATTAATTACGACAGAAACAATCACAAATAATATCAATCTCTTAATGCTATAGCGTGAATAATATTTTTTTAGCTCATCTTTAGCTAACACAAACCAACTGGATGGTTTACCCTCTCGAGAGCATGCCACGTATAATTGTCCGTGTGAAAAAAAAAAATAATAGGGGTTGGTAATAGAGGGGTGAACATTTAGGGTTGTGTGTGTTTTTAATACAACATTGTAAAAAGAAAAATTTTGTCCAAAAAAAAAAAAAAAATAAAAAAATAATGTTAGGGGTTGACAACCCTTTAACTTAGGGTATGAAAAATAGATATTAGCCGATTCTCAGCCCCACTGAATATCCATATAAAATTTCATAAAAATCGGTCAAGCTGTTTCTGAGGAGTATGGTATGTATAAGATAAAACGTTGAAAATTTGAATTGTATAAAATAAATAACTTAAAAAGGCCATAAATGAGTTAAACATTTCCTTGATCCTTTTTAATTCAATTAATTTTATAAACTAGACAAGAACACGTTTTTCTTTGAAAACATAGATAGTTTATCAATTTAAATGAAAGTATGTATAGTATTTTAATGAGATATATATATAGTACATTCAAACAAAAAAATCTGTTGCGCGCAACACACGACTTTCACTTACCTCCGTTGTTAAAATCAATTTAAGAATTTTTAAATACCTTGAAAGATACAAATCAACTTTTAAATAATTAATTATTTTGAATTTCAATAGAAACATTTGTTTTATTTAATAATCTATTATATTTTTATCTACAACAATCAGTCAGTTTTATCGGTTTTTCATCACTCTCCATTAACCTTTAAAATTCCGTGTTTTAGAAATATTATTTCTAAAATCTTTATCTATCGAACGGTATATTATACATCTATGTTACTATTCTTGTGTTAAAAAACACAAAAATTGCATAAAAAAATATGTTTGCACTGTTCTCCTTCAGTTGTTTATCAAATTCACTCAACCTGCATATTTAAACGTTATTTATCAATGCTAATAAGATGATGTTCCAAATTTTTTTAAATCTACAAAATTAAAGGTACTTTAGAGGAACAAATTTAAAATATCTGTATTTAAGCCCTGTCAGACTATTTCAATCAGAATGAAAACTACATCATATTAAAGCCTTTCAAATTTTACATCGATATGTAAAGTTAAATCAAAATCGTTAGGGCTGTTTTTGAAAAAATCGCGAAAAGGTGCAAAATGTATGGTATAAAGTAGATCTTCCGGTAAGCTGATTTTGATGAAAAAGTTTCTGTAACATCTCGGGCGTATAGTTGTCTTAAATATAAATTTTTGTTTCATAGGACGTTTCGTTTTCGCCCGAGAGTTACGACTCATACACAGATACACACTCAGGGGGACCTAAAACGTGTATTGCCGTTGAAAACTGGAATTCAAAAATTTTCTCCCTTATTTTATATATTTAATCCCTTACTATATATTTTATATATAGGCAAGTGAAAGTAAAAAAAAGTGAATTAATGCTTGAATATATTTCTTCCGACTTTTCTCTTTAGGTAGGTAAAGATGTAACAGAGGCAGAAAAAAACAAGTTACGAGTCTGGTTTTCTTTTTTATATTTTCCCTCTTTTCCGTATTTTCCCCCTAATATAAACATTGGGAAATATGGGAAGGGAGAGGTGCCGGAAGAGGGAGATGCTATAGAGGAGGAGCGAGAGTAGCCTGGTTGAGATATAGGAATGCTCTCACTGACAGCGGTATATATATCGCCCTAATATATCTGAATCCGCCTACTATCGATATATTTACGTGAGGAAGGCTCGGCTTCACTCTTCCCCGAATATTTGTAACTCGTGTGATAAATGACCGGGCCCGGTAGGCTCTGGCATAGATCCTTCATACCTTCTGGCTACCAGTTTTCCCAACCACACACGCACCTGAATTGTAATATTAACATAACCAATGTAATAAAAATGCAGAAAATAGCTATTTCATAGATGTAACGTGGACGTTCTCATGAAAATTGAAGTGTACGTTGCACATTGTTACTATGTGAGAGTGGTGGTCGTTTTTAAAAGTGGATCTAAGTTGATTGAAAATGGAAATTAATCTTATTTATCGTAAAATGAAGGGAACTGGGACATTATGGTATCTTGAACAATATAACAAACTTATTTTTTATCTCAATTAATTGACAATCCTTCTATTCCAAACTTCCTGCCCACTCAAACACGCTTACCCGTGACCTCTCCTCAACATCTATTCCTGACAATCCACCGAGGCGACTTAAAAGAAGATGGCCAAGAGATCTCTTACCTAAAATTGGTCATTGGAGTTCTACCAATGGGTAGTTTCTTCACAGGACAATCATGTGTCTTAATCTCAAATATATCTCATTTACTTGTTGTATTTAATAAATACAGTTGTAAATTTCTTTAAATAAATAAATAAAAAAAAATACTGTTTATTTTTATTTATTTTAATGTCACTTTATGGTACTATGGCTAATCGGACGATGCTACAGTGGGAGTCCTAAATTTTGCCTATCCAGGTTTTATTAGAAAAGGGATCTTTAACGAGTACCTGACATCGCACAGGCTCGGGATCACCTTTTAACGTCCTCTCCGAAGGACGGTATAACTAAGGATTTTTCACTCCCATTAAAAAAATCGTAGGACCCTCTGCGGGTTTGAACCTGTGACCTTTGGCACAGGAGGCTGTTAGCCACCCAGCTACAAGTGATCCCTATTAAATTACTTTTTCTAGTTGAAAACTTTTAAAAATAGAAATTAGGTCATATATTATAAAAAAGGCCAATTTATTCAATAATATTCTAAAAATTAGGTCTCTTATATTATAAAAAATGTCTAAAGCATCACGCTTCTCCAGGAAGAAAAAGAAATGTCTGTAAATGGTTTATGCTCTTATATCATTGATAAATGAAACAGAGCATAAGAATCATGCAGATTTATAAGATCTTATTCGCTCTTCCAACATCAATATAACTTCACTAGGGCTAAAATAAGCGTCCTCTTGAGTTGGGGCAAACGTATAAGTTTGATTGATTCCGCTATATCTGCGTTCCCATTCACCCTACACTCCAAAAAATGTAGATGGCATAACATAAAAAATCTGTTGCAAATGATATATTGAGCAAGGAATTTTATGCAAGAAGACAACTTGAATAACAGTAAATAGAAACTGAATATTCTATATAGATAACAGTTTCATACTTACAGGTAAAGTTTGTAGAAAAGAAATTTTTTATAGAAACTAGTAGAATTTATCACAGGTTGAACTAGTAAGTCAAAAGTACTACCAACAGAACAAAAAGGGGAGGGCAAAGAGGTTATTAGGCCTAGGTCAGGTTTTTACGCACATTACAGAATTTTACTGGGTTTTCCTGCTTCCAGCGGATCCATTGGTAACATAACAAGCAACTATCATGACAAAAATCGAACCTGGGACACGCAGATTCGAAGAGGAACCACACACACACACGTATTCAATGTGTTCTCCCGGAATATTATTACTTGCTTGGTTGCGTTTATAAATGAGTTGAAAAGTTTTCTTTAATTATTAATTAATTATTTGTCTTAATGTTCATGGACACATGGTCAATAATGTCAAAGACATATCTTGAACCGTATAAATTTTAAGAACTGAAATAAAGAAATAATATTGTAATTTAAAAACTAAGTATTGATATTAATATTACAAGGTTGGCAACATTTAACAAATACGTAGTTATAATCTTGTTCAGATCTTTTTTTCTAAAATCTTTAGCTTTCCAACGGTATATTATAAGTGTATATTACTGTTGCTATGTTCAAAATGAAAAAAAATTGCATTAAAAAAATATTTTTCAGTTTTCTCCTTTAGTTGTTTTTTAAATTCGCACAACTTACATATTTAGCTGTTACTTATCAATGCTAACAAGATAATTTGGTTATTTTTATCGAATCTACAAAATTAAAGGTACTTTAGAGGAGGAAAATTTAAAATATCGGCATTTAAGCCCTGTCAGACCATTTCAATCAGAATGAAACCTACATGACGTTTAAGCCTATTAAATTTTACATAGATATAGCGAATTTAATCAAAATCGTTGGAACCGTTTTCGAGAAAATCAAAAAAAGGTGCAAAACGCATTGTATAAAGTGGCTCTTCTGGTAAGCTCATTTTGATGAAAAAGGTTTTGTAACGTCTAGGGCGTATATTTGTCTTAAATATGAAATTTCAGTTACCACACACACACAGAGACCTTTTTGCGGGACTTGGACTCAGGGGACCCTAAAATGTGTATTTCCGTTGAAAACTGGAATTCGAAAATTTTCAAGATCGCAATACTTTCCCTTCCTATATATAGTAAGTGAAAGTAAAAATTGAAATTTATGCATATTTATATATTATAAATTATATTTTAGTTATGTTTACTTGATGCATTTGTGTTGTAAATTCCAATATTATATATAATATATATATATATATATATATATATATATATATATATAAAGTTTGTGTTGTTCTTAGGTTTCAGTCAATGAATAAACAATTTTATGTACTTTAGGGGAAGAAAATTTAAAATATCCGCATTTAAAATATCCGCATAGCATAGATAAAATTGTTTATTCATTGACTGAAACCTAAGAACAACACAAACTTAAATTATCAACAGTCGAGAACTGATCAAACAATATATATATATATATATATATATAATATATATATATATATATATATATATATATATAACATTTTTTTTATTTTTTTATTTATTTATTTACTGTTGACCATTGACTCTTCGACAAAACTTAACTTTTCCTGAATTCCAATAAAAAAGCAGATCCGTTTCTAAATGTTGTAATGTTTTGCGAACAGTTTGGCACATGTTCAGTTTCTTACTTAAAAGGAATCATAGTGTTGGCACTATACCAGTATATGATATATTTATTTAGGATAGCTAATCATAAATCTTTGTTTTGAGTTATTTTCTCCGGTCGTATTACTAAGCTATAGTTTATAAGTTCTTGTATTGTTGGGATATCCAGTTTTTCGAGCAGGGTAGTTCTTTTTGATGATTCTTACAGATCTGTTTTGTAAAAGTTTTAACTTATTCATATGCGTTTTACTTTTAAGATCCCAGCCCTGGTAACAGGTTTATATAATTTAACTCTATTTTTTGCTGATAATTTTGAGGGACATTTTATATCATAATTTACGGGTAATATTTATTTTATTCTTAATATGATGATCGAAAATTAATTTACGACCCATGGTGGCTCCTAAATTGGGTTGTAAAATAAGTTTGTGGCGTTTTTCGATATCTCAATTTATTCCTCTCTGTGACTTTAAAATCATGTTTACTTGGCCAATAATGTTTGCATATTATAAAAAAAAAGATTAGTTAAGCTGCTTTTAAGCATCTACCTCTACCGAGATTCCTTATCTAGAGTGGTATTTTGCTTGCTTAAAATGAAAGATAAAAATAAATATTTTTTCATCATATGATGACTTTTAATTTGTAGACAGGAAATTCCACAGTGCAGTGGCTAAAAAAAAATTGCAGTGTGTATAGCGGTGATGCCTTCGAAGATAGCAGTGTCCGTAAGTGCTTTGCTCGGTTCGGAACCGGAAATTTTGGCTTGGAAGACGCAAAACGCTCGGATCGTCCTTCAACCATTGATAATGATGTTTAACTAATTCAAAAATCACCTGATATATGGCTACATGTAATAAATAGATAAAAATGGGTACTATATAAGTAATTAAAAATATTTACAAGAATCTGAGATGCTTATTGAAATCACCAGTAAAAATCACTACGAACCTATTCATTAATTATTCAAGTAGGTACCCAAAATGGGGAAAAAACCTAGCGGCTGAACGTGATCTTGGCCAAATCACCTCATTGCACGTCCGTTGGCCTAGAAACTTTTTACGTTAGAATCTCTATATGTACTGAGCCCAAGACCCTTCATGGACAGTAGAGGTACAGGGTTTTTTTTTTTTTTTTTTTTTTTTTTTTTTTTTTTTTTTTTTTTTTTTTTTTTTTTTTTTTTTTATAATTTATAATATCCATAAATATTAGTACTGTTACTTCAAATGTTTCTTTGAAATAGTATTCACAGTCAAGAAAATCTATTTAGAAAAGGAAGAAAAAAATCATTCGGTTGGTTTGATACATTAAAGTTGGGTGTTAGCATAACAGCCTCCTATGCCAAAGGTCACGGGTTCAAACCCGCAGGTGGTTCTTCGGATGGGGCGTTAAAAGGTAGTCCCGAGCCTGTGCGATGTCAGGTACACGTTAAAGATCCTTATCCTAATAAAACCTGAATAAGAAAAATTTAGGACTCCCACTGTAGCATCGTCCGATTAGCCATAGTAGCATAAAGTGACGTTAACTAAATAAACAAATAAACAAGATACATTAAAATCGGCATTTGGTAAAATAATTGCGCAACTAGGCATGACGAACCAGAAGAAGAAATTATAATTTTTGACTCAAGGCCTCAAAATACTGAATAGCGTAAATTTACTTAATTAAAGGAATTTCTAACTCTCGGGCAATCATGTAAGTCCAACGATATCTGGCAGATGATATTAAAAATAGAAATGGTAAACCTATGAAGTAGTAGATCAGAAATTATCCTTTTTTTTTTTTTTTTTAATACTGCCTTATATTTTTTTACGATGTCATATTTTAAGAGAGGGAGCGGCGTGGTCTAGTGGATAGAGCGCTAGTCTGCTATGCTCCGGGTCCTGGGTTCGAATCCCGGCTGTGGCAGAATATTATTTATTCTGTTAATTCAGTCGGGGGGTGACCCTAGGGTATGGAGACCCTCCTGGGACAGACCCAGCCTCTATAAAGTGGGTACCCAAATTAATTGGGGGAAAACCTGGCGGCTGAGCGTGATTAAGGCTTGATCACCTCATTGCACGGCCGTTGGCCTAGAAACAGTACGAATCTCTATATGTACTGAGCCCAAGACCCTTCATGGGTTGTAGTGGTACAGGTTTTTTTTTTTTTTTTTTCATATTTTAAGAACTGTGATTGTAAATTAAATTTGTAAACGACGAAACGGAAATATCATATTTAAGTCAAGTATACGCCCTAGTTATTTCACTAACCTTTCCCCTAAAATCAGGTTAAAGAAATAGCTACTGTGCATTTTGCACCTTTTTACGATTTAGAAAGGATAGAATCTAGAAACAGTACTAATCTCTACATGTACCTAGCCCAAAACCCTTCATGGGTTCTAGCGGTACAGGTATGTTTAATTAATTAATAATTATAATTTATTATAATCATTAATCAATACGAATCAGCATCTATTCTAGGGAAGAAGGATAGTGGTTAATATTTTGACACCGCCCCTTCCCCTACATATGGTTTAAATACAATAGATTTGGTAGACTTGTCAGACTAGACTGAGCGCCAGACGGAAACCTCTGAGATTGGTCATAAATAATAACCAGTTTTCTTAAAACATTATTTCCATTTAAATGGCAATAAAGTAAAACTATTAAAAATACTAGCAGTTTAGAATAAAAGGAACAATAAATCTGAAAATAAAACGGAGCTTTAAGTCTTCCTGTAACTTAAGGAGGCAGCCTGGGGTTAGTTCGCCTCTTCGGGTCAATATAAAATTTATGTCACCTAGAAAATGTTATAAAACAGCTCTAAGGCCATTTTCTGTTTATTGGAGGGCTATTGAAACTCTATTATCCGTTTTATTGCTATTTATATTCAAAATAAATATATTATTTTGTAATCTGAAGTAGATTGAAGAATCTGGAACTCGAATCTGGAAGTCTGTGTGTCCGTGTGTGTGTGTGTGTGTAAGTGGTAAGTATAAAGTGAAAACGATAAGTAGTATAAAAATCTGGTGCGCGCAACACACGACTTTCGCTTACCTCCGTTGTTTAAATCAATTTAAGAATTTTTAAATACATTTAGAGGTAAAAATAAATTGTTTAAGAATTAATTTAATTTAATTTTAATAAAACCTGTGTTTTATTAAATAATCTTAAATAACAATTATAATTATAAAGTTTTTTTTTTCGGTTTTTTTATCACTCTCTGTTAACTTTCACAATTGTGTGTATCGGATATTATTTTTTCTAAAATTTTTAGCTATCTAACGGGATATTATACACTTATATTACTATTCTTGAGTCCAAAACACAAAAATTGCATTAAAAAATACTTTTGCACTTTTCTCCTTTAGTTGCTTACCAAATTTACTCAACTTGTATATTTAGCTGTAATTTATCAATGCTAACGAGATGATTTGCCAATTTTTTATTTGAAATCTACAAAATTAGAGGTACTTTAGAGAAAGAAAATTTAAAATATCGGCATTTAGGGGATCACTTGTAGCTGGGTGGCTAGCGCAACAGTCTGCCATGCTAAAGGTCACGGATTCAAACCCGCAGGTGGTCCTAGGATTTTTTAATGGGAGTAAAAAATCCTTAGTTACGCCGTCCTTCGGAGGGGACGTTAAAAGGTGGTCCCGAGCCTGTGCGATGTCAGGTACTCGTTAAAGATCCCTATCCTAATAAAACCTGGATAGGCAAAATTTATTAAAGTTATAGAGTTATTAGGCAGTTTATTACTAATATAAACACAAACAACATGGCGCAGGGGATTCTATCAACTGAACTGTTTGTTGTTGGGCAGCTGTACACCAAGGTGGAAGTTCAGTGGGGAGTTCAGTGCCACAACTATCTTTACATATACAATCGATATTTAACACACCCCCTCAATTGAATGTTTTCAAATATATACATACACAAGTAAATATTCAATTGTATCTCACATACAAAACAAGTAAAAATATTATTCTATTACAAAATTCTATACAACAAAACAAGTAAAATATTATACTATTACAAAATTCTATACAACAATTTTAGCACAATATATATAAATGACATTAATATATTAATTAATTGAAGCCTTCCGAAACATTTGAAACTTACCAAAGGCAAGTGGTTTTATGAACAAATCTGCCACATTGCGGTCAGAATTGATGTGTTACACAGATATTATTTCTTTGGAAATAAGATCTTTAACAAAATGGAATTTTATATCAATGTGTTTTGCTCGTTTAGAGTTTTCACAATTCTTTATAAAAGCTATAGCACTGGTGTTATCCACCAACAGTTTTCCACTTAATGTTTCACCAATGAACTCACTAATTATACCACTTAAACTCACAATTTCCTGTGATGCCATTCCTGCTGCAATGTACTCTGCTTCCATCGTTGAAAGTGCCACACATGCTTGCTTTCTTGAATGCCAAGCTATGGGATTACTTCCGCAGAATGCTGCAAAGCCACTTACACTCTTTCGTGTTTCTATGTCACCTGCCCAGTCAGCATCTGAATAACCAATAAGTCCTAGGTTCTCACTTGGTTTGAAAGTAAGACCCATATCTCGAGTTTCTTTGAGATATCTGAGTATTCGTTTTGCAGCTTTCCAAGACTGCTGAGTAGCTTTATCTAAACATCTAGATAAATAGCTAATTGGGAATGATAAGTCCGGTCGAGTTGTTGTGCTCAGATACATAAGTCCACATACCAAGCTCCTGTATGGTATATTTTCATCTAAAGGTGGACTATCAGCGTTAAGCTTAAATCCAACCTCCATGGGGGTTGATACCTTCCTGCACTCTAGCATATTATAATCTTCAAGGAGTTTATCAATAAAGCGGGTTTGTGTAACCCTTATTTTCTTTTCTTGCCTTTCAATCTTCATCCCTAAAAATTGAGAAGCCTTCATTTCTTTAATGCTGAACTCTCCTTTTAAATTTTTCACTAATTCTTCAATAGCCTTTTCATCCCCTGTAATTAGGCCATCATCTACGAAAAGAACAAAGAACACCCTACTCTTGTAGTAAAGGCATAAATCATATTGGGATCTTTTAAATCCCAGTTTTAACATAAAAGAATTAAATCTTTCATTCCAACACTTCGGTGCTTTCTTAAGTCCATAAAGTGGCCTATTTAGTCTCAGAGTTTTGATAGAACAACTTACACCTTTAGGTGGTTTTATAAACACAGGATAGTCCAGTGAGCCATTGAGAAAGGCTGTTGGCACATCAACTTGTCTAATACTCCAATTGTTTTGGCATGCAAATGACAAGAGAGTTCTTACAGTATCCATTCGGCAAACTGGTGAGTAATTAAATAGACAATCACCTTGAATTTGTTCTTCAAACCCTCTTGCTACCAATCTGGCCTTTTTGATTCCATATTCCTTCACTGTGAAAACCCATTTAGTTGTGATGGGGACACTTCCATTCGGTGCTTCCTCTTCAGACCAAGTGTTCATCTTCTCATGAGCTTTTAGTTCTTTAATAATGGCTTTCTGCCATTCCTCCTTTTTATTAGCATCCTCATAAGATGATGGAACTCCATCTGATCGGCTTACCATACAGTATGCATTATATAACTCATAATCATTTAGGAAATGAGGTTTTGACCGGTTTCTCTGAGGTCTAGAAGTTTCTTCTGAATGCTCTGGATTGGATTCTTCATTCTGAAGTCTTGAAGGGTTTTCTGACTGCTCTGGATTACAATCATTCTGAGGTCTATAAGTATCTTCTGGCTGCTCTGAAATATTAGTGTTATTCTCTTCACCATTTTTCCTTCCCTCTTCATAGCTTCCACCACTATTATGATAGACAATAGGTACATTTTTAACTTCTTTATAGGGCATTTAACTCTCCTCGAATATCACATCTCTAGATCTAATAACTTTCTGCTCGTCTGGCAACCAAATCCTATACCCACCACCACAATAACCAACCATCACCCCCTTCTTGCTTCTGGGATCCAATTTGGAACCTTTAGGAAGAATGGTAGGCCATGCTCGGCAACCAAATATACGAAGTTTAGACAGATCATTTCTGCCATTCCATATTAATGAGGGAGTTTCACCTTTATTTAAGGCTGAAGTAGGTGACCTATTCAGTTCATAAGCAGAACATCGAGCTGCTTCCCCCCACAAGAACTTGGGGATGCCGGAATCTGATACTTTAGTACGCATCATATCTAATAGTGTCCTATTCATTCTTTCACTCTTTCCGTTCATTTGAGGGCTATATGGCAAAGAATATTCTACTTTTATACCTTTATCTGAACAATATTTTTGAAAAAATTTAGACGTAAATTCTCCTCCATTATCTAAACGTAGCCTTTTCACCGGGACACCCTGCTGCCTTTCTAGTTCCGCTATATAATCCATCAGGTTTGTTTCAGCTTCGCTCTTCATATGGAGAAGTTTAACGTACACAAAATGAGTAAAGTCATCTAAAATCACCTGCATATACCTATGTCCTTCAACTGATTCAGGATTGAAAGGACCACATATATCAGAGTGAATTAATTCACCAACCTTTGAAGTGCGTTTCCTATTATTTGAAAAGGGCTGTCTAGTAGCCTTACCTTCTATACATGCCGAACACTTCTTGTCGCTATAGGGTAATCCTATACTTTTGAGTCCATGCCGATTCAAATGTCCTAGCCGTTTATGCCATAAATCTCCATCCGTAGCACTTGTGATGTTGCACTTGACTTGATTATCACTGGGTTCATCAAACGTAAATATGTACAATCCATTCACTCGTGGACAACTCAGCTTAAAATTTCTTCCACAGATTTTCATCTCCTTAGAATCTGTAATCACTTTTAAGCCTTTTGAGGTAACTGCACTCACTGATAATAAATTATGTTTTAACCCCGGAACTATCAAACCTTTAACATTTACAATCCTACCTTGAGAGGTTACTCTTAGGGTACCTTCTTTTCTAGTAAACATCTTATCACCATTAGCTATATGTATGGCAACATCATGATCAAGATTCGAAACATTTGACAAAAGGGGTTCCAATTCTGCCTTAAAAAGATGGTTACTCGCACCTGAATCAACTAAAAACACATTGTTAGATGATAGTTTAATATTACCACAATTTAGGGCCACCATTACAACTTCTTCTTCTACATCTGCCGTATTTCCCTGGATTGTTCCTCTTATTTTCCCACGAAAGCTTCTATTAAAAGATTTACTTCCACGGTTCTGCTTATTTTTGGGACATTGTGCCTTGAAATGTCTTTTATCCCCACATATAAAGCAACCACTCTGTGCTTTAAATGATACTTCTGATGATGATGCACAAGCTGATGACTTTGACTTTAACTTTGTATCTGTATCTAGAAGTCTGGCTCTCACGAAATCCATTTGGACTTCTAAATTAGTTTCTAGAGCTGTCACAACTGTGTTGAATTCATCTGGTAAAGACATCAAAAGGTGACATACTTTGTCTGACTCTCCTAGAACTGTGCCTTGTTCTTGAAGGTTTCGGATAATGGTATCAAATGCCAAAAAATGTTCTTCCATATTTCCATGAAGAGAATATTTCAGGCCCATCAACTTTCTATACCAAGTCAATTTTGAAAAAGAGGTAGATCTGACAAAAACCTTCTTTAAATCATTTATCATTTCCTTGGAAGTTTGGCAATCCATGATTATTTCCAGATGTTTATCTGAAATGCCTTGGATAATGATGGACTTTGCCTTCGAGTCTTTAATGAGAAATTCACTTTTCTCAGCGCTAGAGGTAGGAGGATCTGCTTCCAACACATCTTTTACCTGTTCTCTTTCCAAAATAGATGACATTCTGAAAAACCAGCTGTTAAAACTTGTTCCGACGAGTACTGGAACTTCTGAAGTAGTAACTGACGCCATAGTACCGGTAAACAAAATTCACTAATAAAATAATATCACTTCGCGACTACGCGTTGACACTATACACAAATACTATGCTCTGCACAAATATACTCTGGGCCCATAACCTATTAAAGTTATAGAGTTATTAGGCAGTGGAATAAAAGAACCTTGTACTAGACAGCTTGTTTATTACTAATATAAACACAAACAACATGGCGCAGGGGACGCTATCAACTGAACTTTTGTTGTTGGGCAGCTGTACACCTAGGTGGAAGTTCAGTGCCACAACTATCTTTACATATACAATCGATATTTAACAAAATTTAGGAATCCCACTGTATCATCGTCCGATTAGCCATAGTAGCAAAAAGTGACGTTAAAATAAATAAACAAACAAATATCGGCATTTAAGCCCTGCCTAATGCTGAAGTCCGTTAAATTTTAGATCGATAGAGCGAGTTGAATCAAAATCGTTAGAGCCGTTTTTGAGAAAATCGCGAAAAGGTCCAAAATACTTGGTATAAAGTGTCTCTTCTGGTTAGCTGCTTTTGATGAAAAGGTTGTTGTAACATTTCGGGCGTATGGGGGTGCCTTATGTATGAAATTTCAGTTTCATAGGACTTTTCGTTTAGGCGTGGGTGTTACCACACGCACACACACACACACACAGAACACACGCATACACAGACCTATTTGCGGGACTTGGCCATTTGGACTTAGAGGACACTAAAACGTGTATTTCCGTTGAAAACTGGAATTTGAAAATTTTCACGATCGCAATACTTTACCTTAATATATATAGTAAGTGAAAGTAAAAATGAAATTTCATATTTCAGGAGCATCTATGCATGTGATGTTTCAGCAACTTTTCCTTTCACTTACCTATATATGATATACATAGTAAGGTATTGCAATCGTGAAAATTTTCGAATTTCAGTTTTCAATTGAAATTCACGTTTAGAGCTCCCTGAGTCCAAATAACCAAGTCCAGCAAAACAGCAACTTTTTCATTTAAATCGGCCATGCAGAATAGCCACTTTATATTATGCATTTTGCACTTTCTTATGATTTTCTTAAAAACGGCTCTAGAACTTGTTGTATCGATGTAAAATATAATGATATTTAATATGATGTTTCAGTCTGATTGAAATAGTCTGTGTAATATATTAAAATGTTGATCGATAAAACAATGTGTTTATAAATAAAACAAACACAAGTTTTTTAATATTATTCAATCTTCAGATTTGTTCGATATAGAAATACTTTCGTGATCGTTGACCAATAAATTTTTTTGTGCATTATGAATATTGTGAAATACACAACAGTCTGACAGGACTTAAATGCCGATAGTTTAAATTTCCTCCCTATAAAGTATCCTCAGCTTTGTAGATTCGAAAAAAATGACCATTTTTTACAGTCAGCATTGATTAAAAACGTCTAAATATATAATTTGAATGTATTCGATATTCGACTTGAGGAGAAAAAAGCAAAAATATTTTTGTTTACAATTATTGTGTTTTTGGACATAAGAACAGTAATATAGATGTATAATATACCGTTGGGGAGCTAGATATTTAAGAAAAAAAATTATCTTTTACACAAAATATACACATCACCTCCTGAAAACTGTTCCACATATCCTAACCCAGTATTTAATTGTAATTCTATAAAGTTCCACCCGACTATCACAAATCTGGAAGTAACCTTCGACCAAACTCTATCCTTTAAAAACCATATTTCCGAAATCTCCCGTCGAACCTTTTCAACCTTTAAGCAACTATATTCCCTCCGTTAGCTATTCCCGCTTGAAACCCGAATACTCCTCGTTACCTCTCTAATATATCCCCACTTCGACTATTGCTGTGCGTTATACGATGGTCTTTCTAGGGAGCTCGAGGTGAAAATAAAACGCTTAATTAATTGCTTTGTCCAATTCATCTTCGGGGTCCCCAGGTGCACCTCCGTATCCCAATTTTATGGCGAATTGAAGTGGCTTTACCCTTCCAATCGTCGCAACTATTTCCTTGCATCATTCCTGTACCAAGTTATCCAATCCCGCCGCCCATTATACATTTCTGACCTCCAATTCAAATCCTCTGTCCATCCCCTTTGTACACGCTCCAGGCCTTCAGATTTATACAGTACGGCCCACCGAACTGCACATTTCGACAGATCCTTGCTCATTCGATCCTCAATCCTATGGAATTCTATCCCTCCTTCCATCCGTCACTCCAACACTCTTTCAACCTTTAAATCCAGCATGTTTAATCATTTAATGAATATCCAGGCTCAATAGAATTGTAAATAATTTTTTATTATTATTATTTTATTTATTTTTTTGTCGTTTTTGTTTTCTTCTTATTTGAATATGTCTAATTTTATATAAGTAATTATTAACTTGTTAACATATTTTTAACTTACTCCAAGACTCCAAAGCAAATTTTGTACATTCTGTATTTTTTATTCTTAAGGGACATGTACCAGGATGATGAAGGATTTACTTAGAATGTAAGCATTTAAAAAAATATACCAAATAACAATCAAAGTAATATTTGTAAATGAATTATTTCATCATTTTCCAGGGATATATTTTTGGAATGATTGCATTATGATGATAACATGATTTTTGGAGTAAAGGCAAGGAAAACAATTGTTTTTAATATCAAATGTTGTTAAAAGTGAAAGGATATATCACCTTAATCCAGTAGATAATTACATGATGACAAGGCTCGTTCAGCCTAAAGTGTAAATTTTTAAAATGTGACAAAATATATTTTTGTAAGTGCAATAAACAGGAATGATTAAAGGTATGTAAAATGTTTTATAAAATTTTGAAAACTAATGTTGTTTATCTTTTAATTTAAAGAAAAAATATGTTGATAGAATCTTGAATATGGCGAAGGTCGAAACGTAGGGAGAGAGAGAAAAAAGAAGAAAATTTTTTAGAGTAAAATGGATCGTTTTATTCAAAAAGAACCTCTAAATAATTATTGTCATTGATGATACATCCCAAAGAATTATTCAAGATACCTTCAAACACCTATTCGCTATACGTTCGCGGGAAGCCGATGATTCAAAGCACCGGAATAAGTTTAGATGTAACAATTAAGCCTTTGAGTAAGAGAAGCCCTGCGAACTAACTAATGAAGAAATCCCTGAAGCAAGTTATCTTGAAATAAACTGTTGATTGAGGTCAGGCGTTAGCCCGGCCTTAAGGAGATCTGCAACTTCAAAGTCTTAATAGGTTTCGCTAAGTTGGAAAATCTTCCACCAAGCTATTTTAATCCTCTCAGATCTCAAGGTCTCAGAGTTAAGTCGAGAGATGGGTTTGAAATTTAAATTGGTATTGGGGCTAAAGTACTACTGAGAGCACACCTGTTATACCTACAACCCTTTCCTTTCATCTAACTTCTGTTTCGATTGACTCTCATTCCTTAGAACATGACCACTGGACCTAACGTTTCTCCTGAGTATGAGGTACTTGATGACCACGTCATGAAGAAGGAAGACATAAAAGAATTGAGCACCCACTGGTGCCTGGTTCGCATTAAAGCTTAAAGATGCTTGTATTGGGTAGTGTCACATGAAATGTCCGTTTTCAAGGTAAAGGATTTTTATTAACAATACGATATGAAAACAAAATGATTTTATTCAAAGTATTTACCTTCTTTTTCTACACATTTTTCCCAATGTCCACACAACTTTTTGATCCCCTAACTGAAAAACTCTGAGCTTTGAAGTGAAACAAAATCTGAAAACGCACTTTTCACTTGATGATCATTTTCAAAACGTTTTCCTTTGACGAAGTTGTCTAAATTCCTGAACAGGGGGTAATCTGTTGGAGACAAGTCGGGAGAATATGGTGGGTGCGGAAGAACTTCGTAGCCAAGTTCTTTCAATTTTTGCACGGTATGTTTTGAAACATGGGGTCTAGCTGCCGCTCAGTGAGATCATGAGGTACCCATGTATCGTGCTCTTTTACTTTCCCAATACACTTTAAATGTCTGGAAATGGTAGATGCACTTGCATTTAGTTGCGCTGAGAGCTCTTTAACTGTTTGGTAGGAGTTTCCTTCTACTGTATGTTTGAGGACATCGTTGTCTATTACGGACGGAGGTCTTCCTCTGGGCAAGTTTTCCAAGTCGGTATCACCAGCTGAAAACTTAGCAAGCAAACGGCGAATGGTCCGTTCATTAACACTCCCTTCCCCAAACGCCTTGCAAATATTTCTAGCGGCCAAAGCCGCTGAATGGCCGAGTTTAAACTCGTTCAAAAATATTACTCGAAAATCGCATATTTCCATGTTCATATTTTGAGATATACTAAAAAGGTGGTAATTGATTGGGAAGCTAATATTTATAATACAAAGGTAGAGGATTAGTAACACTTTACTTTATATATGAAAACATTCAGAAGAAAACAACAGAGACCTGCAAAATCCTTTATGTATTTCAGAAACTATAAAAACGGACATTTCATGCGAAACAACCCAATAATAGAAACTTTTGTCTAATTACCAGCATATTTACGCCTCACAGTACCATCCAAAATTCTCTATTTCCGATATGACACAGTCCTTCTACCTACGCCTTGGTCTCCCAATCAGTTTACGGTATACTTAGTTCTTATAAATCCGCTTTTCACTAAACCTAACAACTTACCATGTTAATTTGAGCCGCCGCGATCTTTTGTCTTTATGTATACTAGAAGGTTGCAAGGCTCTGTAATTCCTCAGAGCGTAGCCTTCAAATTTTTCCAAGGCCCCATTCATCTTCGAACCAACAATTAAGTAAAACATTATTCTCGAAAACCTTCAGGCGTTGTTTATCCTTCAAATTAAACGATAATGTTTCATATAAAATAATACTTTACTCAAATATTTCAATATATAAACGGCATGATTATGATTTGTTATTTCTACATATATATAAATAAATCCCCTTTTCCCTTGTTGGTCGCGTCACTGCTATGTTTATAACAGCCAGGAGAAGGATCTTATGATAGAAAAACAGAGAGCAGTTACTTTATTTGTTAGATTTTTTTTTCAAGGTAATAATAAACTCTCTCTCTCTCTCTCTCTCTCTCTCTCTCTTTATATATATATATATATATATATATATACAGGAGACATAATCTGTCAGGTCAGCTAATTTATTATAATTTTGATGAAGTATTTTGTTGGCATACCAAAAAAATGACGTCGTCGTGATATGAAACCCAAAGTTTTTTTAGTTTTTAAAAATGTGTTCTATAAAAATAATAAATGAAGAAAAAATACCGAAATATAGATAAAATATAAGAATAATTAATTTTATTTAACAGAGATTTTCTGAAATCATAGACCTTAACTTACTTATTTATGTAAATAAAAAATTCCTAATTCCTAAAGAAAGAAATGTTAGTATTCCAACAAAATGTCATTGAATGAGTGATAACATAAATAGAATGACCAATGCACAATTTGTGCATTTGAAAGCACTTTGAGTCGGCTCAATATTTAAGTGTTGTTATTTAGAGTTCAATGACCGCATTCCTAAATGACCTTATTCTATTAATTATTATAGGTTACACTTAAACAATTATATCAAGTGTAGTATATCAATTATTGGGATGATGGGAAGGTACAAGATCTGAGAAGGCTGTGTGTTTGAGGATTATGTGGGAAAGGTGCAAGATATTAATTGGCGCGAGTTGGTTTTCTTGCGAGACCATATTGCTATGATAATCAATAGTAACAACTATTAGGTTCTTTCACATGAAATGTCCGTTTTTATAGTTTCTGAAATACATAAAGGATTTTGCATGTCTCTGCTGTTTTCTTCCGAATGTTTAAATATTTAAAGTAAACAGTTACTAATCCTCTACCTTTGTATTATAAACATCAGCTTCCCAATCAATTACCCAATTTTTAGTATACCTCCAAATATGAACATGGAAACACGCGATTTTCGAGTAATATTTTTGTACGAGTTTAAACTCGGCCATTCAGCAGCTGAGGCCGCTAGAAATATTTGCAAGGCGTTTGGGGAAGGGAGTGTTAATGAACGGACCATTCGCCGTTGGTTTGCTAAGTTTTCAGCTGGGGATACCGACTTGGAAAACTTGCCCCAAGGAAGACCTCTGTCCGTAATAGACGACGTCCTCAAACATACAGTAGAAGGAAACCACCACCAAACAGTTAAAGGACTCTCAGCACAACTAAATGCAAGTGCATCTACCGTTTCCATACATTTAGAGAGTATTGGGAAAGTAAAAAAGCTCGATAAATGGGTACCTCATGATCTCACTGAGCGGCAGCAAGACCCCATGTTTCAAAACATACCGTGCAAAAATTGAAAGAACTGGGCTACGAAGTTCTTCCGCACCCACCATATTCTCCCGACTTGTCTCTAACAGATTACCACATGTTCAGGAATTTATAAAACTTCGTCAAAGGAAAACGTTTTTAAAATGATGATCAAGTGAAAAGTGCGTTTTCAGATTTTGTTTCACTTCAAAGCTCAGTGTTTTTCAGTTCGGGGATCAAAAAGTTGGTGCGACGTTAAGAACAATGTGTAGAAAAAGAAGGTAAATACTTCGAATAAAATTATCTTGTTTTGATATCGTATTTTTAATAAAAATCCTTTACCTTGAAAACGGACATTTCATGTGACACAACCCAATAGAATTCATAAGAAACCGTTTTCAAAACGTTATCCAGCATGATAAAATATTTATGAAAATCATTGGAATAGAGATGGTAAAATATTATAATTACCTATTGGTACAAAGAGTGCGCTCGTTAGCAGTAATGCTCCGCTGGGACTCGAATCTCCATTCACTTGATTAGCTTTTGATAACAATCTCTAGTCTTGGGGCTCCGCATTATCCGATTAAATAGTCATCCCAATGGAAATACCTTCGTTTTTTCTCTTAATTTGTTGTTTTATGTTGTGTATTTTGTTTAATTAAATTACCATTAGAGATTATAGGAAAGGTTCGATTTTCTATTTCTTATATATACGTGAGCGTGGTTTAGTGGTGGTCCGGGCCCGGATTTAAAAGCCACAGCCGGCAGAATTATTTATTTAGTTATTTCAGCAGTGGTACTACCCTGGTGTATGGAGACCCTCCTGGCGCATACCCAGCCCCTACAAAAGTACAGTTGTACAGAATAAGTAGGAAATTCCAATTTGGATCTGCTGCTCAACTTCGCTGAGTTGCTACAGTACACAGCATACCGCATCAATCCCGAAGACAATCTTAAAGAAGAAAAAAAAGATAGAGAGAGATTCCGCCAAATAGGAAATACATATATTTTACTAATTTTGAAATCGATCATGGACATCCGAAAATCCAGACCAGCCTCAATATATGTGGTGATGCAGGATTCCCAGTGAGTCCAAGATTATGGTATCCGCCATGTTTTGCATCTCATTTCTTCCGAGTCCATAGTTCTCTAAAAATAATGCAGTGGCTACTGGGATGGTTCCTCTGCTTCCGAACCTAAGTCCCACGACTTTAAATTCCCTTTCGCCGAACTAGAACTAGCAAATATAAATAAAAATCCTAATGATTCGTATTTCAAAGTATCAAGAGATAAAAACGAATTATCGAAAACAATTAAATCAACTATTTAATAAACTTATCATATATATTTATTTATAAGGCTAATAAGTTTAATAAATCGCTCCTTTCCTTTACTCACTGACAATATTTCCTTGGAACATACCTTCACTTTCAGTACTAACTTTACTTTTGCAGGCTTGATCCCTCAATGGGTAGGCTGGTTAAGCCAGAGCGCTCCTACACCTCTTTCGATCTTACCAATCTTAGTCCTCAAGTCCCCTACCGACCATACCCTCCTCCACACAGTCCTTCCACCGGGTTCGGGGTCTTCCTCTCCTCCTTCTTCCTGGCTGTTCCCACAGCAGAATCCTCTTCGGCCACCTACGTTCTGGCATCCGTTAGCAGTGCCCATACAACCGCAGCAACATCTTTCCGATCCTCTCCGGAACTCCTTCAGTCACCTCTAGCCTGCTCCTAATCTCCTTATTTCTGACTTCATCTAGGCGGGTAATCCTAAGGCACCTTCTTCAGAAATACATCTCTGCAGCTTGTATTTTGGAGTTGAGTACTGAGTTTAGAGTCCATGTTTTTGCGGCATAGCTTAGGGAGGGTTCAACAATACTCCTAAAAATATGCCTTTTGTTCTCCGTTGACATAACCGTGTTGCAGAGAACATGCAACATTCTAGGCACCCTTCTGGCTAGAGAAACTCTCCTTCTTCGGGTTCCGAAGCACCATGTCTATCTATTGTTGACCCCAGGTATTTGAAGGAGTCTACTCTTTTACAAATGCTTCTATCAATCTGAAGATCTTTTTCAGATCAGATGAAAGAGAACTTTCACTACTCATTATCATATAATCTTACTATTATTACTCATAACTACCCATATTATATACTGCTACGGGCTACGGGGTGTGAGAAATAAACTACTCCAGTTTACAAATTACAAATATTTATTAAATACAGAATGTACAAATACAAAAGATTACTAATCACTATAGTTACAATAATAATTGAATTACTAGCTTAAATACTAAACAGTCTACATATAAAATGAAGTATTCCTAACAAATAAACTACTTACGTAAATTTATACAATCGGCTAGACTTATTCTAAAACTTACAACTATAAATTATATATAAACTACAGTCTTCTAATTTCCCACCGACTGGTTATCACAATATTGACACACAGTTTCACTACACTGTCACGAATTGTTCACTGTCACTGTTCACTGATACATCCACTTGAGCAAGATCAAGACTGCCTGACCCAGGCGTAGTAGACCAGTATTTGTACCACCACCGAATCTTCTAGACCCGGGCGTTCCAGGCACTTCGAGGACTGTCCAGGTCCAGAAGTCTCTAGCCACATCTAGACCCCTCCAGGCGTGGTCCACCCGTCTTGTCTTGACCGTAGCAATACTAAATACAACAGATGTTAAACAAAAACAGCTGTTCGAATTGTGAGAATAATAAAGAGTGTTAATGTATGGTTACTAACTGTGTATTTATTTAATAACATTAATCAGATATAATATTGGGAGGAAGTTCTGCGTATGGGCATGTGTATAGCGGTCATCTTTCAAGTCGGCTCTTGGATTTCATGCTTTTTCAGTTGGATATCACTTCAGAACAGTCTTGAAAACATCACCAGGCTTCAGGATAACAACAACAGTAAATATTGGAGCAAACAACGGTAAGTTGGATTACAATTTACACTGTAAAGTGAATGCTGAGTCACCTCTTCATATCAGCTGATTGCCAATAGCTAGGCAAGGCTGGTCTTGCTTAACTTTTCTTAAGTTTTTTTTTTCCTCCACATCTGGTTATTATTTAATTATTTTCCTTACATGAAATGCGATATTATCATCAAGTAATGTCCTCCAAAGCTTCAACTAAAAGATCTAGATCTAGTGGTTCAATCACGTCACCTACAAAACAAAGACCTCGCCGTGATACTAATAATAGATTAAATCTACAAGCAACCCCTTCGGGTACTAATTCAGAATCTGAACCACAACCTGGCACATCGTCACAAGGGATGACTGACGAATCGCCGTTTTTCACCCCAAATCCTTTTCAGATTTTGCATAATGAAAAAGAAAACATGGAATCTACTCCTATACCCAGTGAACCACGGCCTCCTCCCATATTTGTCAAAAATATTAGAAATTTCCAGTTGTTGTGTGCGCAATTGAACAAAATTACCGAATCTACCAGCTACTACTGTATGAGTAGAATCAATGATACCAAAATATCTCCTACTACTGCCGAGACATATAGAAAAATAGTGAAATATTTAACTGAAACCAAAGCAGATTTCCATACCTATCAACTACGCCAAAAGAGAGCTTTAAGGGTTGTAATCAGAAACTTACACCCATCGACACCAGTTGAAGCTATTAAAAAAGAACTAACGGAGATAGGCTATAAAGTGCGGCAAGTCACTAATGTCCTAAAGGACAAAATTCCTCTACCTCTCTTTTTTGTGGATTTGGAACCAGCAGAAGGAGTTGAAAAAATCTATGACCTCAATAGATTGTACTATACCAGCGTAAGAGTTGAAAAACCTTACATAAAGAAGGAGATAGTTCAGTGCCATAACTGTCAAGCATATGGTCATACTAAAAGTTATTGTCATCACATACCTCGATGCGTGAAATGCGGTGAACAGCACAAGTCTGTGGAGTGTACAAAACCAAAATCAACACCAGCTGTATGTGCTCATTGCCTCAAGGACCACCCAGCCAACTATAAAGGATGCCAAATCTATAAGGAACTGAGGACCAGGTTTCAAAAACCTCAAGTACTGGATGAAACAGCAAGACAAGTAAGAAACAGAAGAGAACCCTCAAAACTTATTGATGCCAATGTATCATTTTCCCACCTACTTGGAGGTGGGAATCAAAGTACTGAAGCCGTGGCCCTGCCGGAACTATAGAATGTACCTCAATCCATTCCACATATACCTCTTCCTCAAAATGTAACCAATCCTAAAAATCCTAATCAACCACAAATCTCTCATATCCCTCCTCCTTCAAATGCCACAGACCTTACCAGTTTGATGACATCCTTTATCTCCGAAATTAAATCCCTTGTTATGCCCCTAATATCACTCCTTACGAATCTCGTATCAAATCTCATTCCTGCCTTAAAAAAACCATAAATGACTACACCTAATTCCTTATCCATTCTCCTTTGGAATGCGAATGGTGTTAGAACTCACACTGACGAACTTACAGCCGTACTGCAAGACAAAAACATTGATGTTGCACTCATTACTGAAACTAGACTAACCACTAAACAGTACTTTAAAATACCAGGATACACGACATACCGGACAGACCATCCAGACGGCAAAGCCCATGCCGGTACTGCTGTCATAGTCCGCCGATCCCTCTCCCATCACTTACACCCACTTCCCGCCCACGATTACCTACAAGCAACTTCCATTATTATCAAAACATTTTCCTTTCCGCTTATCATCGCATCAGCATACTGCCCTCCTAAACATCCCATTTCCTCTGCCCAATTTGAATCCTTTCTCAACTACTTGGGTAATCACTTCATTTTGGGTGCAGACTTCAACGCCAAGAATCAACAGTGGGGTTCTAGAACCACCAATTCTCGTGGACGGACGTTGCAGTCTGCACACTACTCCCGACGCTTTCCTAAGATCCTAACCGTAATCCTGACATCCTCGACTTCTTCATCCACAGCGGATTAGGCTCTCTTAATTTTTCCATGGCTCGCCTTGATGAACTATCCTCTGATCATAGTCCATTGATTCTAAATGTATCCATAACACCTATTCCTAAACCTATCCCACCGTCATTCATTAGAGGCCCTGTCAACTGGAACCTCTTCCGCGAAATCCTCACTAATGATATTGACCTCAGAGTGATTCTCAAAACCCCAAATGACCTTGACGACGCCGTATATTCCTTTACAACCGCTATTCAACAAGCAGCCTGGACTGCCTCCTCTCCAAAGTACTCCCAAATATTTCCTTATAAAAGCCATTTACCACAACACCTGACAGACCTCATCAACAGCAAACGCCGAGCCAGAACATTATGGCAACGCACCCGCCACCCAGAGGATCGCCGCTCCTATAACTTTTTTTGTAGAAAATTAAAGCGGGAGTTGGCGATCTTCCGTTCCCAATCCTACAATACCTACCTCTCCTCTCTCTCGACTCGTGACAAATTCCCTGTGGAATGTCACGAAGAGAATCCTAAAATCCCACACCATTTCCCATCCTCTCCGGCGTAGTGATAGTTCCTGGGCTGCTTCTGACAAGGATAAGGCCGAGGAATTCGCACAGCACCTTTCCAAAGTTTTTACTCCTCATCCAGAGCTTAATCCTACCCATACGGCAGCAGTTGAAGAGTTCCTTATATCACCAATACCGCTTTCCTTACCACCTATAGCAGTTAATCCCTCTGAGGTCAGATATCTTCTTAAAAAGCTTCCTCTCCGTAAATCCCCTGGATACGATCTCCTTACTCCTCAAATCTTATGACAACTTCCACCTAAAGCCATTACATTCCTTACATATCTCTATAACTGTATCCTACGCACTACCTATTTTCCTCTCTTATGGAAACATTCAACTATCATCCTTTTCCTAAAACCAGGCAAACCTTCTAACAACACGTCATCTTACAGACCTATCAGCCTACTTCAGATCCTCTCAAACATTTTCGAAAAGCTCCTACTAAAACGAATCCTAGCCAAATTTCAAAATTTTCCTTCACATCAGTTCGGATTTCGTCCTCAACATTCCACGGTTCAGCAAGAACTCCGAGTTGTGGACCACATTTCCTCCGCCCTTGAGTGCAAGGAGTATTGTTCGGGTGCCTTTCTGGACATAGCTCAAGCTTTTGACCGGGTGTGGCACCCGGGATTGCTCTTTGAGCTCAAAACCCATTTACCCCAATCCTTATACCTAGTCCTCCGATCCTATCTATCAAACCGCTCCTTCCGAGTTCGCTGTGGCTCAGAATTTTCCAAACATTATATTGTTGAGGCTGGTGTTCCTCAAGGCAGCGTCTGGGGACCCGTCCTCTACATCCTCTACACCGCCGATATCCCTACCGATCCCGATACCTTTCTGGCAACATTTGCTGATGATACCGCCATTTTGTCATCCAATTCCGATCCTGAAGCAGCATCGCTTAATTTACAAAATCACCTTTCCCTTGTCGAAGACTGGTGTAACGCTTGGCGTATTAAGGTGGACGAAAACAAGTGCTCACACGTCACATTCACTCTTCGACGCAAATCCTGTCCAACAGTTTATTTCAATTCCCTACCGCTTCCTTCCTCTGACACAGTCCGGTATCTTGGCTTTTTACTAGACAAAAGACTGACGTGGAACCCACACACAAGACTTAAAAGAAAAGAACTTAACCGCAGATTCGGCCAGTTATACAGACTACTAAACAGAAAATCTCATCTTACAGTTGACAACAAATTACTAATATACAAGACAGTACTGAAACCAATATGGACCTACGGACTTGAACTGTGGGGAGCAGCTAAACATTCTAACATCAAACGCATCCAATCCTTCCAATCCAAAGTTCTCCGAACAATAGTTAATGCTCCTTATTACGTTACCAACTCTACCCTACACCACGACCTTAAAATTCCGTTTATTTTAGACCTGGTACTATCCAAATTTTCCAAATTTCATCAGAACCTTAGTCATCATCCTAACCCTCTAGCACAATCCTTATCCAGTACCACCCATCCCTACAATCCTCCTCGAAGATTGAAACGGCAGTGGCTGCGAGACGTATTGTAAACGTTTAAATTGGAGTTCTGACACTGGTCAGATCCTCCACTCATGTAATGTATGTTTGTGGCTATTGCGCCCAAGTTCGGCCTCCACTGATTCACACCAGTGACGCGGCTGAGAGCGAGGGTCTAGGATCTTTTGGATTCCGCTTTTTCCTCCACAAGTGGGGGAAAAGCCCAGTCTGGGGTCCCTCTATAGCACTTGTATATTTTGTATATAGTTATGTTTGTTTGAATGATGTTTGTTTATTTGCAAACTTTTCTTTATCTCAATTATAGGTTAATGTTTTGTTTTGTTTTTATATTTATTATTATTTAATTCTATATATATCATTTATTTGTATTTATCTCAGTTATAGGTTGTTGTTTGTTTTCTTATTTTGTATATATATTATATTTTATTTATTTGACTTTATCATTGTATATATTGTGTGAATGGGTTCATATATCACTATTACTAATGTTCATATAGAAACAAATTGTAATATATCTCAATAAAAAAAAAAAAAAAAAATATTGGCGACGATGGATAAATATAAATCAAAACGTGCAGTTAGTAATAATCAACATACAAGACTGGAGAAGTTATTACAAGAATCATGACTATCAATTGAAGAAATAACTTACTATTATGAAAGGTTGAGGAACATAAATGAAAAATTTCAGGAGGTTTAAGCTGAATTGGAAGCTCAAATAAGTCAAGAAAATCTTTCTGAATTACAGATTTAATTTTGAAGATGTGCATACGAAAATATTTTGGTATAAAAATGTAAAATATACGAAATTAAGTTATTTTTTCTTAAAATAAATTAAATATTGAAATCTCAGCTTGCAAAACAGCAACTTTAAATCTGAAACACCAGTCAAATCATCTATATTGAAATTTGAAAGTTTTTAATGAGGAAATAGAGACGTTTTCAAATTTCTCCTAAAGCATTAATAATTTCTTAAAGCTTTCTGAACTTGAACAAGATGAATAGAAATTTGTAATCATCTTAAATTCTCTACCTCCGAATATTTACCAAAAACTAAGAGAAGTCTGTTTTCCACGTCTACCTAATGAAATTCCTTACAATGAATTACCAAAAACTCTCAGAATATATTGATCCGCGTTCTAGCGCTTGGACCTAACAGTATAACTCCATCTCTTGCATTTAACAGGAACATAAAAACATATTTTATTTTAGCCGGAACATGAAAACAATTCCTAAAAAATTTCAATTTTAACTGCTAATACGTTCGTCCAATTGTAAATTTGTCCGAGGCCCAGGGATTCGAGCTGAATTGATACAAACCGAGAATTTACCTTATGATGAACTAGTCTATATAGCGAATTTTCAAACAGAAAAAGTCTGACGGTAGGTTTTGATGAAAAAGGGTTGCAATTAAATAACATTCAGAGAAAGGTCAAAATGGCAAACAAAAACAAAATGGCATTTGACAGTTTGAAAGGGAAATGCTACCGCTGCGCTACTCCAAAGCACAAGGTACATGAATGTGGGTAAAATCAGCCACCTAAAACGTGTTTATGTGCTAAAACTGGAAATGATATAACTAGAGCAAACCAATTTGACTTATGCTAAGAAAATTCCGATTCTGAACTTATGTCCTACGATTTCTTTTTTTTTTGTTTATTTGTTTAACGTCACTTTATGCTACTAAGGCTAATCGGACGATGCTACAGTGGGAGTGCTAAATTTTGTCTATCCAGGTTTTATTAGGATATGGATCTTTAACGAGTACCTGACATCGCACAGACTCGGGACCACATTTTAACGTAACCTCCGAAGGACGGCATAACTAAGGATTTTTCACTTCCATTAAAAAATCAAAGGGCCACCCGCAGGTTTGAACCCGCCACCTTTGGCATAGAAAGCTGTTATGCTAGCAACTACGCTATGGGTGACCCCCTTACGATTTCGTTATTAATAGTATTACTGCGACTAATAAAAAATGTAGTGAAAATAAAATAAAAATTATAATAAAAATGAATATTGAACATTGTTGTTTTGTATTTTTCAATTATTATTTTTTTCACGGGTGGGAGGGAACTATTTTATATTAAATACAATAAATGTTAAATGAAAACAGCTGTTCGAATTGTGAGACTAATAGAAAGTGATGATGTATGTTCCTAAGTGTGATGGGGACGGAGTAGCTGAGTGGGTTAGCGAGCTTTGCTTTAAACGCGCGTTGCCTAGCAATACGGAGGACCAAATAATTTGAAAACCAAACAATTACGAGTTCGAGACTCGGTGCTATTTGGGGAGGGGCTTTTATTTCAGCATTTATCCCCCCGCCCTCACCCCCTGGCCCGAGAAACACCGTATAGCCTTCAAAGGCGAGGTAGGGGAGAACAAAAAAAAAATAAATAAAAATTCCTAAGTGTGTTTACTAGCATTAAGCAGATATAATGACCCAGAACTAATTAACTTCCAGCATCCTCGCTAACTCCACACACAGTCTCTGCATTTGAAATCCTCAGTCCACTCACATGGAAGTAGATCGAACCATTCTCCTACCCATACAACTAAAACTTTAGATCGTTTCCAATAGTGTCCAATCTATCACTCCCTGGAATTCCCTATCTACACATACCCACCATGCTTCTCTTTCACCATTCGAATTCAAACGGTTCTAATACTTTTTCTATTCCCAAACAGTTGCTCAACGATTCTAATATTTCAAATCAACTATCAAACTTTGAGTGAAAGAAAATATTAAATTTTATTAATAAATTAATTTATTATAGTGAAGTAAGAATGGTTGACTGCGCGAGTAAGTGGGAGAAGATAGTTCAGGGTGCAGTAAAAAGAACACACAATTAAGATATAAACTTAATAAACTTGTGCCGACGTCTCGGCCTAAATTATAGGCCTTCTTCAGGCCTTCTATAACCAGGCTTCATTGTTCTGATGCTCTCCTTCAAAGACCTATAATTTAGGCAGTAACGTCGGCACTAGTTTATTAGGTCTATATCTTGATTGTGTGTTCTTTTGACTGCACCATGAACTAACTAATTTATTTTTAGTTTTTTGTTTTTTTTTTCAGCTAAATTTAGTTATTGATTACTAGTTCTTGATGAATAATATACCTTCAAAAGTCGTAAAAAAAAAAAAAAAAAAAAAAAAAAAAAAAAAAAAAAAAAAAAAAAAAAAAAAAAAGATTTAAACTGATCATATTCTAAAATTCTAGAGTTAAGGAATAAAAAAACTAATCGAAATTCGTCAAAATGTTTTCTATCCCAGAAGCATTATTATTTTATCGTTTTCCATATTAAAATCATATAAGGTTTAAATTAAAGTTTAAAAAAAAGAAATAAACAAAAAATATAACAAAAAAGGAAAGATTAATGAAGCGGACTATATTGTAATGTTTTCTTTTTTACGAAATGACATGAATTTCCTTGGAAACAAGGATTCTACAGTATTTTCAACATGTTTTGGACCTGGACGTTTCTCACTCCTATAGGTTGTTGTGCTAAAGCTGCCCAAGACAAAAGGCCCCGCAATGCGGCCATAGTGCCAAAGGCTTAGGACGACCTGATTTTTTACAGGTGAGGTTGCTGCTTCGGCCCTTGCCAAGTTAAGTACCAAAGGGCTTTAGCAAAGCTCCCTTAAACTTACCGTCAATGGCCATCGACTCTACGCTGTACACGAGCCAACTTATTCGCTGAGCCATTAGCTGAAACTGCAACTTTGTGGATATTTAATGTCAGTTTATTGTTTTATGAATTGTAATAAACCATTGTAATCTTCCAAGAAAAAGAACTCCCATCTGCTTGAAAAGTTTGAGGTATAACGTTTCAATATCGAAGTTTTATGGAGAATCCAAATACCAAATAAAATGTTATTTAGCCGTTTTATCTAAATCTTTGGATTTCGACGTTGTTACCAGCCGTTATGTTTCACAATTATAGCAGATTAATTATATTTTACGTCCATAACATAAGGAAAAGATCCCAAATGTGTCTCACCGATGGACTTTTTTTGGGGGTAAAACAAGGCATTAAGCCATCAGAATCTACAAAATATTAGGGTCCGACGCTCCCCAGGAGTCGCGTTAAAAAATCGGAAAGTTTGTGCGCGAAAAACACATTTTATTTAATAGCCCTGGTTCTAGTAAAGGTAGAAAAATTGTTTTGGTGTTAAAATTACCCTATTTCAATGAGGGACAAACAAAAATTAAGCCAGAAACATATTTAAATTCTGTACTCACCTGTACTTTTAATTAGGTTTCATAAAAACTGTGTTTCTCTCTTCTAAAAAAGAATCTTAAAATGAGTTTTTTAAGAAACCTTTTTAAATGTACTGTTTATTTATATAGATTATTTATATTTTCAGGGTTTTAAATATTTATTTATTCGGATATATTACAATCTGTCACTATGGACAATAATAATATTGCCATAAGATTACATTCATACAATATTTACAATATATACATACAAAAGGAAAGTCAAATTACATAAAATGAAACTAAAATAAATAAAGGTATATAATAACAAAATTTATAAATTAAATAAATATTACGGTTAACAAAGAAATAAACAAAACATACTTATATACAAAATTTACTATTTGCTGGGGAACCCCGGAAAGAGTCCGCCTTCCCTCCCCCTCTCCCCCACTTGTGGAAGGACAAGCAGAATCCAAGGGATCCCAGCACCTCCCTCTCAGCCGCATCACTGGTCAGAGCCAGCGGAAGCTGAGCGAGGGCGCCATAGCCACAAACACACCGCATATGAGAGGAGAATCTGACCAGTGTCAGAACTCCAAAATAGATATTTACAAAAGATCGCGGGGCCACTGCCGTTTCAACCTTCTATGAGGGTTGTATGGATGAGTGGAGCTGGATAGGGATCGTACTAGAGGATTAGGATAATTTTCTGGGTTATTATCAAGTATAAAACTTAAATATTTTAATAGCTTAATTTTTAAATTATTTAGCATTAAAATGGAGTAATTTTGACACCAAACCTATTTTTATACCATCCCTAAAGATATTAAATAAAAAGTAATTTTTTGCACTTGAACATTCCGATTTTTTTACGCGACTCTTGGGGTGCGTTGGTCCCTAATATTTTGGAGTCTAATGGTTTAATGTCTAGTTTTATCTAAAAAAAAGTTCATCATTATCGGTGAGACACATTTGGAGTCTCTCCTTGTTAGTTAATTTTTTTTTTTTATTACTTTTTATAATATACAACTGTATTAAAAATTTTCTTCTACCGGTGGCGCGACAGGTCTTGTAGGCCCTGGGCCTCGTGGTATAATCTTCTGGGAGATTACACTAACGTTTCTTGATGCATGTTGTAAGTGTAGGGTCATCACTTCCTACGCCTAATTTTTTAAGTGGCCACCACTTGGCTCACGAGTCTCACATACCCGGGAGAGAGGATGTGAGTGAATCCCCATTTAATTACATCCTAATAAAAGCCCCGCCGGTACTGAGATTCGAACTCACAACCTATAGCATGAGAGCCTAGCGCTAGCCACTCAGCTACGGGCTCCCCGTATTAAAAAACACAATGAGTAAATATGCAGTATGAAGAAAAGTCATGAAAATGTCTTGAGAAAGAACTACCCAGTGGTAGCACTTCACTAGCTATTTCAAGGCAGTAGGTCCTGAGACCATCTTCTTTTCAATCGCCTCGGAGGGTTATCAGGGATATCTAAGGAAGATAAATTACGGACAAGTGGGTTTGTATGGGCAGATAGTTTTGAATGAAAATAGGTGCTTTGTGCTCCTATGAAGGAGTTGATTTGTGACTAAATAAGGGGCATTCAGGATTTCGCGAAGGATTTTGGATTGTAAGGATTGGATGCGGGAGGAATTAGATGGTTTAGTAGATCCCCAAAGCTCGATTCCAACGGTCCAAATAGATCTAATAATAATGATGTAATTGAGTCTTTTGTAATATACTGGAAGTTTTGAACATTTGTCTAGTAAGTGTTGTAGTAATCGGTATCTTCGAGCAGTTTCTTGTCGTTTCAGTCTTGTGTGAGGGTTAGTTAATTTTAAGAGAGGATAAAAATGTCTGAGGGCAATAATTAAAAAGAACACCCACAAATCAGTTAAACGGTAATTTGATTAGGATGGACACAAATGTGTTGCAATTTTGACAACGAGAATTGAAAAATTAAATTTATACCAGTAAGTTAGGATTATAACAGATAACTTAGTTCTTTATTGGGATAAAAATAGAACCTACCAACTTTTTATAGATGATAATGCTAGGATAATTAAAATAAAAGAAGAAAAACACGGGAAAAACAATAATATAAATGATTTTGCTTGAATTTTTGTTTATAATAATAAAACCCAAAGAAAAAAAAAAATTCCTCTCTCTTAAAGTATGATATTTGAATTTTTTATGTACAATACAAATATCGAATTAAAAAAAAAAAACAAAAGAAGAAGGACATTTTAAAGTTTTTTTGTTTTAATATTATTATAAAAACTCATTTTAAAGCGCATTTACCTGATCCTAGAAATGCATCACGTAATTCCTGACCACCAGTTTGGATTTCGGACATCCCACTCTACAATTCAGCAATGCCACCGTGTGGTGGATGTTATATTCTCCACATTGGAGCGAGGAATGTTTTGCACGGGTGCTTTTCTCGACGTGGAACAAGCGTTCGACCGAGTCTGGCACCCAGGACTCCTTTATAAACTCCGTCAATTCCTTCCCGCAACATACTTCCTCATAATCCGTTCCTACCTCACTAATAGAACCTTTCAAGTAAATCATAACCTTTCCTACTCTTCCATAATTTCTCAGTCTGCAGGTGTACCTCAGGGTAGTATCTTAGGTCCCATCCTTTATACGGTATATACAGCTGATATCCCACTCCATCCTAGCACTGTCCTCACAACTTACGCGGATGACACTTGTGTGTTATCCGTCCATAACGATCCAACTGCTGCATCCCAAATCCTTCAGTCCCACATCACAGCCATTGAGGAATGGTGTCGGAACTGGAGGATTAAAATAAATCCTAAAAAATCCCACCAAATTACCTTTACCCTTCGTCGAAAACCGATGACCTCCTGCCCTACCGTATCCTTTAATAATACGCCACTCATACCTGTTGAACAAATCCGATACCTAGGACTCTATCTTGACAAACGTCTTACATGGAACCTTCACACGAGACTAAAACGACAGGAAACTGCCCGTAGATACCGATTACTACAACACTTACTAGACAAACGTTCAAAACTTCCAATTCACTACAAAAAGCTCATTTATATGACTGTCATCAGACCAATCTGGACATATGGAATCGAGCTTTGGGGCTCTACTAAGCCATCTAATTCCTCCCGCATCCAATCCTTACAATCCAAAATCCTTCGCAAAATCCTAAATGCTCCTTATTTCGTCACAAATAAAATCATCCATAACGACCTTAATATCCCATTTGTGGCAGACCTTTCTCGAACCAGATATACCACTTTTAATTCCAAACTCCCAACTCATATAAACCCTCTTGTCCGCAACCTATTAACCTATCTAGGGATCTACTTACTTAAATAAACATCGAAGTACTACCGCTGGGTAGTTTCTTCACAAGCCTTATACGCCTTTTATTATAATTCATCACTTTTACTTATTGTATTTATGTAATATACAGTTGTAAAATTCAATAAAATATAATTAAAAAAAAAAAAAAAATATTATTGGTTGATTTTTTTTTTATCTCTGCGAGTTTTAATGCGTAAGAAAACCCCAAAAGAGACCCCAACTCATCTTATTTAAGAAGGTATTTCATCGTTATTATAATTGATTAAAAACCTTTTCTCCAATCTTACCTCGCTGATGGGTCTTTTAAAATAAATCACAATAGTTCCTATTCCTCCCTGTTTTCTCAATTTGCTGGTGTTCCTCAAGGCAGCATCCCAGGACCCGTTCTTTATACAGTCTATACAGCTGATATCCCAACCCATCTAAACACTTTCCTTTCTACCTATGCTGATGACACGTGTGTGCTATCAGTAGATAATGATACTGTTACAGCCTTCCACACTGTTCAATCCCACATCCGAGACCTTGAAGTATGGTGCCAGAATTGGAGGATTAAAATTAATTCTAACAAATCCCACCAGATAACATTTACCCTTCGTCGTAAACCCATGACTTCCTGCCCTACAGTATCCTTTAATGACACTCCACTAGCCCCTGTTGAAGAGATTCGATATCTAGGACTCCACCTTGACAAAAGTTTAACTTGGAATCCCCATACAAGACTGAAACGACAAGAAACTACCCAACGTTTTCGACTACTTCAACACTTACTGGACAAACGTTCCAACCTACCACTTAATTACAAAAGACTTATTTATATTACCATCATAAGACCAATATGGACTTATGGAATAGAGCTATGGGGCTCTACTAAATCATCGAATTCTTCTCGTATCCAATCCTTACAATCCAAAATCCTTCGTAAAATCCTTAACGCTCCTTACTTTGTCACAAATAAGCTCATCTATAAAGACCTTAATGTCCCTTATGTTTCTGAATTAGCACGAACCAGGTATCAATCATTCCATGACAAACTCCATTTCCACTCTAATCCACTAGTTTCTATTCTGTCATCCTCTTCCATTCCTAACATTCCCCCGAGGGGTCTGAAAAGAAGATGGCCTCGAGACCTTCTAGTTTAAAATACTTTTAGAGTGCTGCCAATGGGTAGCGTCTCTACATGTATCTCATGTCAGTTTACTATGTCCATCACATTTACTTGTTGTATATAACAATACAGTTGTAAATACCAATAAATATGTTTAAAAAAAAAAAACCTATTCTTTTTTTTTTTATCATCCAACAGTACTATAATGGATATAAAATTATTTTCCAGCTCACTTTATTCAACTTCGTAGTATAATTTTTATGCTGAATGACTTTATTTTATTTGCGAAATAGTGTTTCTAAAATTTTGCTTACTAAATGGAAAGATACAACTTGCACGATTCTGTGCATTTAAATATTATAAACTCCCTCTTTACCGATAACATATGCTCATAATTTTATGGACTTACAACAACTTTATATATACACGTACTTTTTATTTTATTGCATATTTATTAACTTTTCTAAAATCATGCTCTTTCCAACGTTATATTGTACGCCTATATTACTACTTATATTTCAGGAAACATTTTTCAATGGCTTGGTTACGAAAAACTTTTTTGTTTAAAAAATAAAAGTTGCAATGCATTTTACTTATAAACTTTATTAAATATAATCTTGTGCATTAAAAGGAGTTCGCGGATACTAAAATCTCGTTATCATTATTTATATATATATAAAAGTTTGTGTGGTTCTCAGGTTTCAGTCAATGAATAAACAATTTTATCTATGCGATGTTTAGAGAATTTATTGTTCTCATAATCATGCAATTTTGGATAAAATAGAGTCTTAACTAGACATGTTTAGCCTACAAGCTTTGAAAGAACACTGTTCTTTGCCTGAGCAGTGTTCTTTCAAAGCTTGTAGGCTAAACATGTCTAATTAAGACTCTATTTTGTCCTAAATTGCATGATTATGAGAACAATAAATTCTCGAAACATCGCATAGAAAAAATTGTTTATTCATTGACTGAAACCTGAGAACAACACAAACATAAATTATCAACAGTCGAGAACTGATCAAACAATATATAATATATATATATATATAATATATATATATATATATATATATATATATATATATATATATATGATTTTGCGCTTGATTAACTACTCAGCACATGTTTAATGTATAATTAGTTTTAGTTATGTGACGAAATAAATTTTTTGAGCATAATTCATGATATAAAATTTAAAAAAAAAATCAAAGTATATTATATTTGTGGTGACAATTTAAGGCAGAGATGTTTTTCTAATTCGTTTGAATAGATCCCGTTAGATTCATAGGACATTTTATTGACTTAAAGACAGTCAATAACATGTAAAAAAATTACTCATATTTTCTAAAAAAGTAAATTTTGAAATTTTCTGAGGAACAACGAATGATGTACTAATGAAAAAAAAATTAATTTGTAACTGTTAATTTGAATCAACTGTGAATAGAAGACAGTATCATTATGAGAAATTTCAAATTATACTTATTTCTTTAACCTAATGAATAACCTTGAGAGAATGTCAATTTTAGAAATAAAGATAATTCATGAGAGTTAAGCTATCAAATTCAGGTGATAATTAATTTATCAATATTTGACAAATGAACCTATATTCTAGGTTATGATATTATATTTTAAAATATAAATTGGATAGCCAATTAGGAAACAAATTGGGCTAATCCTATAACACTTGGACCGTAATACTAAAGAGGTCTGAAGTTCTTATGAAGTCTTGTTACAACTTTGTATTAAGCTCTAGCTGCTTAAGACTTCTGCTAAGTTATACGTCCTCTTAACTCCAAATTATCTTTCGTCTGGTGACTTCGTGCGGTAAATTTTCGAGGAAAGCAATTTTCCTCTAGAATGTACTATTCTTGTTATAAAGGTCCGTATTATAATAATATGGTTTGTTACAGCTTCACTCACATTGCGTAACAAGATTGTTCAAGTTTCCCCTTTTTGATTTGCATTCATAATATGTTTCTTTGGTAATGTCCCAGTAATGTCAACATCATCATAATTATTTCGTTAAACCTACTCTAAGGTTTTTAAATATATATATATATATATATATATATATATATATATATATTTTATTTATTATTTATATACTATATTATTTATACTATACTATATTACTATATTATTTATACTATACTATATTACTATATTATTTATACTATATTATTTATAATTTATTTATATACTTTATTTATTTTGGGACTAATAGATATCTCAATTAGAATTTACATTTTTAACCTTATAAATACATATAGAAGAAATTATAAATTTGTTTACAATATGGAACAAAATAATGTCTTGCATAGACCTTATTTGTTTGTTTATTTATTTAACGTCACTTTTTGCTACTATGGCTAATCGGACGATGCTACAGTGGGAGTCCTAAATTTTAATGAGTACTTGACATCGCACAGGCTCGGGACCACCTTTTAACGTCCCCTCCGATGGACGGCATAACTAAGGATTTTTTACTCCCATTAAAAAATCCTAGGACCACAAGCGGGTTTGAACCCGTGACCTTTGGCATTGGAGGCTGTTATGCTAACCACCCAACTACAAGTGACACCCTCTGGCAAAGACCTTTGTGGATATTATAAACATTAAAAGAACACTGAAAAAATGTGCTATTAATATTATTATTATTATAAAGCATTTATAAAGAAAGAAAGAAAAAAAAATCTGGTGCGGGCAACACACGACTTTCACTTACCACCATTTTTAAACTTAATGAAAGAATTTTCAAATACACTTAAAGATAAAAATACGTGAAACTATTAAAGAATTAATTAAATTGAATTTATATAGAAACATGTGTTTTATTAAAAAATCTATTGCATTATTATCTAAAATAATCAGTTAGTTTTATGTTCATTTCATCACTCTCTATTAACTTTTAAAAGCTTGTGTATGAGATGATAATTTTTCTAAAATCTTTAGCTTTCCAACGGTATATCATACATGTATGTATATTACTGCTCTTATGTTCAAAAACGAAAAAATGCATTAAAAAAATATTTTTTCTGTTGTCTCCTTTAGTTGGGTATCGAGTTTATTCAATTTATATATTTACCTGTTTTTCATCAGCGTTAACAAGATAATCTAGTTATTATTATTGAATCTACAAAATTAAAGGTACTTTAGAGGAAGAAAATTTAAAATATCGGCATTTAAGCCCTGTCAGACCATTTTTATCTAAATAAAATCTACATGATATTAAAGCCCATTAAATTTTACATCGATATAGCGAGTTTAATCAAAATCGTCGGAACCGTTTTTGAGAAAATCGAAAAAAGGTGCAAAATGCATGGTATAAAGTGCCTCTTCTGGTAGGCTCATTTTGATGAAAAAAGTTTTGTCTCGTCTCGGGCGTATAGTTGTCTTAAATATGAAATTTCAGTTTCATAGGACTTACCGTTTCCGCTCGGGAGCTACCACACACACACACACACACAGACACACACACACACACACACACACACACACACATATCCAGAAAGCATGCATCAAAGCAGCAGGAGTGACCACAGCTCTAGCCCGATTGATGCCCAACGTTGGCGGACCTAGAAGTAGTCGGAGACTATTAATGGCGAGCGTCGTCTCATCCACTCTTTTATACGCAGCCCCAATATGGAATAATGCCCTGGACACACTTTCTTACAAGAGACCCATTGTGTCAGTTTATCGCCGAAGCGCTCTGAGGGTGATAAGTGCATTTCGCACAGTATCCTACGAAGCTGCATGTGTGGTGGCCAGGATGCCACCCATTGAACTGCTGTCGGAGGAAAGGCAACGTACGTATAAAAGTGTTGTCCACACTCCTAGAACCGAAGAGAGGAAGCAGACAGTCCAAAAGTGGCAGGGACGTTGGGATTTGGCTGCGAGCGGAAGGTGGACCCATAGGCTGGTACCTTGCATCCAACCCTGGATGGATAGATGCCACGGGGAAGTGGACTACTACCTAACCCAAATGCTCACTGGACATGGCTGCTTCAGAGCCTACCAATTACGGTTTAAGTTGGACAATACAGCAGAATGTCCAAGATGCCCAACAATAGATGAGACAGTAGAACACGTATTCTTCTGCTGTCCTCGCTTTCAAGTAGAGAGGGAAGAATTTCAAGAAATGTGCAGATCAGAAGCTACACCTGACAACATCGTCAACCTCATGCTACTTTCTCAGGAGAACTGGATGGCGGGCCAACGTCTGGCTGCGGACGTCATCAAGAAATTGAGAATGGAAGAGAAGGAGAGGCGTGCCTAGAAATATAGGGTAAGGCGCCTAACAACGGGGCGGCACACAGCCTCTCTCCTCCACGAAGTAATGCCTAACGGTGGTCCCGTGGAGGGTGAGAAACAGGTGTAGGGAGGTTGGTTTTAGTGGGTAGAAATCCCACACACGGATAGGTACGGGCCTATCCGCGTCTTTTGAAGATTTCCACCTACCCTCGTAAAAAAAAAAAAAAAAAAAAAAAAAAAAAAAAAAAAAAAAAAAAAAAAAAAAAAAAAAAAAAACACACACACACACACACACAGACCTTTTTGCGGGACTTGGTTATTTGGACTCAGGGGACCCTAAAACGTGTATTTCCGTTGAAAACTGGAATTCGAAAATTTTCACGATCGCAATACTTCCCCTTACTATATATAGTAAGTGAAAGTAAAAAAAAAAAAACGGTTCATGGACCACAATAATTGAGAAAATCCCTCTCTACCTCTCTCTAAACCATTCCAAAAATCTTCATTTCAAACTAGATCAACTACATACATTAATATGTTGATATACTTCCTTAAAATGCATAATAAAATTTTTCGAAAGCTAAGCTATTTACTGTGACCGAAGAAAGTATTTTCTCACCATGTTTTACAAAAATAAATTATTTATTTATGCAATAAAAAACCTTATTACTTTAGAAATAAAAAAAACATATTTTTAACTTGATAACTACAAATAAAATTACTCGTAAGAAAAACTTCTTTTATAAAAAAAACAAACCATCAAACTTACAAACAATACAGAAAAAAAGTTTTTACACTCCATGCGTTTTATTTATTTATTTTTTTTTAAATTTAATATTTTGTATGAAGTTCATTGGCATCTTTTATCGCTTAAAAACGTATCTCGTGAGTGGACATGGTTTTTAATTAAATCCCTATAATTTTGTTCCAATTCTTGCTGTAAAAGAATATTCAGGTGGTCTCTTACGGTTACTTGGTGTTTTCGAACATTTTTATCTAAATTAACCCACAAATTTTCAATAATATTTAAGTTACAAGACTATGGAGGGATATGGAGATCTCTGGGAATGTTAAACATTAACAACACTCTTTAGTTCATTTTCATGCATGGAAATGTCTTTTCAACCTCTCATTTACTTCCTTTGTAAGTCCTTTGCGCCGGTTATTTGTTCCTTGTTCTTCAAACCTCTTAATTACGTATCTTACGATAAAATAATTAATACCTATCCAATCCACTATTAAGCGATTCGATTTTCTTTGATTTCTGAACAATATAACATTTTAGGGAGTAGCGGAACATAGTTCACTTGTTTTTCGCATGAGAATCGGTTATATTAAAATGAAGTTAATAGATTAAAATATTTTAGAACAGGATTATAATCAAGGATACAAACAAGAGCAAGTAAACAAACATAGTGTACAAATACTTTTTCTTTAACTTCCCTGTTTTATGAAATATATAATGAAAGTATTGCTATCATCAACATTTTCGAATTCCAGTTTTCGACGAAAATACACGTTTTAGGGTCCCCTGAGTCCAAATGAATAAATCTCGAAAAACGTTCTTTGTGTATGAGTGTGTGTAGGTGTGGTCAGTCTATCGCAAAAACGAAATATCCTACGAAACTGAAATTTCATATTTATGGCAAATATACGCCCGGTATGTAACAACTACCTTTTTATAAAGATCGGCTAGCCAGAAGAGCCACTTTATACCATGTGTTTTGAACCTTTATAAGATTTTCTCAAAAACGGCTCTAAGGATTTTGACTAAACTCGCTATATTGATGTAAAATTTAATGAGATTATATATCATGAAAAATAGGGAATAAACATAATATAAACACAAGAAAAATAAGAGCAAGTAAACAATCATAGCATGCAAATAATATTTTCATTGTCTATATGTTATGTTATGAAATACATTTTAACTATGATCAATATTTTTAATTGAATTTAAAATTTTACTTGAATTAAATTTATTGTACTTCTTATGAATGGTCCTCAAACTATTTTATTATAATTTAAATTCATTATATAAAGTTAACACCTTCAAACTTCAGATTATATCTCAAAAATATAACCTCCGAAAATACTAAAAAACTGTACTTTTACACCAGAGCAAGCCTAAATATAAGAGGTTTTGTGATAGATCACTAACTCAAAAAATTTATCTTAATTTATTTATTATGATTTTGTTTTGTTTTTGAAGAAATGGATATATATTTTTTTGCTGATTATTATTGTTTATTTTATTTTATTTGTATTTTTTTTTTTTTTTTTTATTGGTGGCTAAATATAATTTATTTTTTTTATTGTACTCATATATGACTATGTACAATATTTATTTTATTATTACATTATATAATATATATATATATATATATATATATATATATATATATATATTTTCTTTAGTTTGTTACACCAAAAAGTTGAAAACATTATATAAAAATATGATTTATGTACACACTCCTATTGTATGGGGACTTTCCCGATTGCAATTAAAGTATATTCTATTCTATATAAAGAAAAGACAAGGTGTGCAAATACTTTCTTCGGTCACTAAGAAATAAAAAAGGGATTATGAAAAAAAAAAAAAATCTGAAAACTTAATATGCTCTTCAATACCTTAACTTCTAACATAAATCCTTCAGCTTCTACCATTCAAGTAAATCTTATGGAACCCGCTAACCTCATCGCTCATAAAGTAAACAATATCTAGGAGTTTAGTTATAAAAATATAATATCGTAAATCAATACTGTCGAAATTTTAGAAGCTTAGATTTTGGGACTTAAAATTGGAGGGAAGAATAGGGGGCTGTATCATCGACAAGTCCTATTATTTCCTGAGATAAGAGTGACACCAGCTTGATAAGGGTTCCTTTTCCCTTCCCTCCTCAACTTACCCTGACCAAATGACAGCCAGCTCAAGGAAACTCCTCTTGAAGAATGATATTGTTCAATAATAGTTATATTTAAAAAAAAATTGTACTTTTTTCCGTATGAAAATAAATTTTACAAGTCTATGATTAACATTTTAAGAAAACTTGTTAAGACATTCTACGTAGTTGTATGTAAATAATCTGAAATTAAAAAAAAAAAAAACTGTTTATAAAGCCATTAAATAGGCTATTAACTAGTACGAAAAGCAATAAATAATTCAAAGGATAATGGTATGTCACTACTGCTAATTTCAAAAAAGAAAGTCCCAGAATAAAATATAATTGTCTTTCTTACAAAGACCTGAATATTCCATTAGTTGCAGACTTGGTCCGAATCAGATATACTTCCTTCCACTTCAAATTACTAGTCCACCCAAACCCACTTGTCCGCGACCTCTTATCTCCTTCTATTCCCGATCATCCTCCGAGGCGGCTAAAAAGACGATGGCCTCGAGACCTACTTCTTTAAATAACCTCTGATGTGCTACTACTGGGCAGTTTCTTTTCAAGACTATATCATGCCCATGGGGGTCACCCATAGCGTAGTTGCTAGCATAACAGCTTTCTATGCCAAAGGTCACGGGTTCAAACCCGCAGGTGGTCCTAGGATTTTTTTAATGGGAGTAAAAAATCCTTAGTTACGCCGTCCTTCGAAGGGGACGTTAAAAGGTGGTCCCGAGCCTGTGCGATGTCAGGTACTCGTTATAGATCGCTATCCTAATAAAACCTGAATAGGCAAAGTTTAGGACTCCCACTGTAGCATCGTCCGAATAGCCATAGTAGCATAAAGTGACTTTAAATAAATAAACAAACAAATATCATGCCCATATCTCAATGATCACATTTACATGATGTATTTTTTTATTAATACAGTTGTAAATATCCCTACAATAAATTTAAAAAAAACAGCTGGTATAAGGATATATTAGTTGTTGTTGTTTATTCGTTTAACGTCACTTTATGCTACTATGGCTAATCGGACGATGCTATAGCGGGAGTCCTAAATTTTGCCTATCCAGGTTTTATTAGGATAGGGATCTTTAACAAGTACCTGACATCGCACAGGCTCGGGACTACCTTTTAACGTCCCCTCCGAAGGACAGCGTAACTAAGGATTTTTTACTCCCATTAAAAAATCCTAGGACCACCTGCGGGTTTGAACCCGTGACCTTTGGTATGGGAGGCTGTTACGCTAGCCACTCAGCTACAAGTGATCTCTTGGGATATATTAGTTATTATTATTATTCTATTATAAATGTATTTATGTTTACGTTGAAATATATATTTAATAAAGAGCACCTCAAGGCTTATACGTTTATACGCTATCCGTTTTCCCCCTGCAACATTGAACGTTCATGCCTCCGTGAATGCCCTTTTTGATTAAAATATTTATTGTTTGGCGCAGGGTTTATAACCCTATTTATATAAACCCCTCTGTATAATAAGACGACAATATTTGAATAAATAAAGCTCCTTTTATTAGGCCCCCGAAATATCCAGAAAATATGGCTGCACTTGTAATATTTATTTCTTAATACATAACAAGCAGAAAACCGGTCTGAAGCATTTTAAATTACATATTTGTAGTATTTTTACTGTCGCTTAATTCCAGTTTTCTATTATATAGTACTGATTTCGGGAAATGTTGAAGAGATGAAAACTATGTTAGAAAGTCTCCTAATCCACAGCGCAGAAGCAGGTCTGGTCCCAAACTATTCTAAAACGGTATTAATGACAAATAGTACAAAGAAGGAAATAAAAATTAATAATGTAGTGTTAGGGTATGTGGACGAATTCGTCTACCTCGGACAGCTCGTATCTTTTCATAACCGGATGGCAAAAGAACTGCAAAGAAGAATAACGATGGGATGGAAAAAGTACTGGCTCCTAAAAGATGTAATGAAGGGAAACTTTAGTTTAGAAGCTAAGAAAGTAATGTTTGAAAGCTGCGTTCTCCCTTCAAGTACATATGGATGTTAAACATGGGCATTGACAAAGAAGGAGGAGTCCAGGCTAAGCGTATGGCAAAACTCTATCCTAAGAAGCATTTTGCACTTCAAGAAGAGAGATAAAATCAAAAGCCTTACTGTGCGTAAGGAATCTGGATAGGCGACATCAAAGAAATAATAAGGAAAATTAAATGGAAATGGGCAGGTCATCTGGCCAGGATTCAAGATGGAAGATGGTCGCTGAGTTTCACTGAATGGATTCTTTACAACCTGAAGAGAAGAAGGGGTCGACAATGTAGACGATGGAGAGATATCCTGAAGCTAGCTGTCGGAACTAATTGGATGCGAACAGCGAGAGATAAGGATAAATGGAAGAACCTTTGGAAAGGAATGGCCAACTCCACTTCCCCATAGGTTTGGTCACCGGGGAAGTTAGACCATCACCTCCGTAAGGAGAGTTCTGTAGGGATAATTTTTTGTAAATATCGTTATCAATCAAGGAACATTAATTATATATATATATATATATTTTTTTTTTTTTCATTTATTAAGTATATACATTATTATTATTTTTCACTTAGCATTATATTTTTTTCTCTATTAGATGAGAACTTTTTATTAGATTATATTAGAACTAAAAAGTAAATATTATAATTTAAATGTTATCCTTGCAATAAAGGCTTTATTCATTCATTCATTCAATTCCAGTTTTCAACAGAAATACAAGTTTAAGGATAGTCTGAGTCCAAATAACCAAGTCCCGAAAAAAGGCCTGTGTGTGTATTTAAACTTAACACATCCTACCGGGGTATATGGTATGTTTAGCACTAAAACGAAAAGACGTAGGAAACTGAAATTTAATATTTAAGACAACTATACGCTTAAATATTACAGCAACTTTTTCATCAAAATCAGCTAACCAAATAAGCCACTTTATACTATGCGTTTCGCACCTTATTACGATTTTCTTAAACACGGCTCAAACAATTTAGATTAAACTCGCAATATCCATGTAAAATTTAATGGTCTTTAATATAACATAGGTTTCATTCTAATTTAAATAGTGCTTAAATGCCGAACTACCGATTTTTATTGCATTTTAAGTACCCTTAATTTTATAGGTTTAAAAAAAATATCTATATAATCTTATTAGCTTTTATAAAAACGGCTAACTATGCAATTTGAACGAATTTGATAAGCAACTAAAGGAGAAAAGAGTACACAAATTTTTAGGCACAGATCTTTTTGGAAAAATTGGTCATTTGGATTCATGGGACTTGTATTCTCAGTGAAAACTTAAAATAAAAATTTCACCATATATTATATATACTAATATACTAACCCGCTGAAGGTTGTGTGTTCGAGTCCCAATCCCAGGGGCACTTTTTCAAGCATTTAATTACAGTAAACCTTCGTTTTAACGAACTCCAAGGGACCGATAAATTCTCGGTTCGTTATAAATGAATTCGTTATATCCGAAAAATATATTGTATCTATGTTATATGTCTTGGTATAAATTCAGGTGGCTAAAAAGAAATGTTTTCAATACAGCATTCACTTTCAGGCACATGTTAATTTAGAAACTACAAAAGCAGTTAAAACTATCCACTTTGTACATATATCAATCTCATTTCAAATTTTACATAATAATTTAAGATTAACATAAACTATCATTCAAAATAAAAAACTTAAAAAGGGACTTACAATGTCAAAATCACAGCAATCCATATAAAGTTAAAGTAATAAAAACTTTTTCTTTGCACACCCCGATGAAGACGCAACGGAGGCATCGATTTTATCTTTATTAGCGATAATCGTTGATAGAGGAGATTTTGATATCCCGTATTTTTTCGCAATTTTCGATTTCGAATCAGTTTTTTTATCCACTTTTTGGAGAATCACCAACCTTGTATTTAAATGAATGAATTTTCTCTTTGACATACTGTGCGGAGCGGAAGTGCACTTAGAACGGAAAGCAAGACTGACTTGACCACGTAGGAAACTTGAATTAAAGCAAGTAATAAAAACATTAAAAACAGAAAAAAATAGTTGAAACTGTTGAAGCCGCAAACTGTCACAGACTGAATCACAGAATTCAGCTGAATAGAGATAACAGGTAAGAAGGATTTGGACAGAAAGGCGCCGCTCTTTACTAGGAATTAAGACGTATCGTAATTTTTTTATTCTTCATTTTTCGTAATAACCGAACCAATTTAATTCTGAGGTCCACAAAAGTAGGTCGTTAATTCGTTATAAGAGAATATTTCGTTATATACGAGGATAAAGCACAGTTTTCTATTCATTTATCAAGGGACCGTAACGATAGTTCGTTATAAACGGGTGTTAGTTAAAAAAAGGGTTTATTGTAATGGGGATTCACCCACAGCCTCTCTCCCGGGTACGTTAGAGCTGTCAGCCAAAAGGCGGCCACTCACAAAATTAGGTGATGACCCTGATAATTAGGAGATGGTAAATGATGACCCTACACTATAAAATACATAAAAAAACGTGATTGTAATCTCCCAGTAGACTACACCGCGAGGCCAAGAGACTACGCGACCTGTCGCGCCACTGGAAGAAGAAGAATATATAACATGTACTTAAATACTATGTACTTATACTACTACATATACTTACTATATATTTCATATATAGCTATGTGAAAATAATAAATAATATTTATTAATAGAACGACCTAACATCATTTTGAGAACTGTGGTTGAGTCTGAAGCAAATTAAAATCCGAATCATTTTTCATATTAAAAGAACGATGAGTGACTAAAATTATGTCCTAATCGAAAATTGAACCGAAATCATATTTTCCACCCTTCATTGTCACGATTAATAAGACTGATTCATTTCCGAACTACATGAGGGGAATTGATAACATTAAATTTTCCTGAAGGACACCATCAAGGAATCCGTTGCTCCAGGAAAATGAACGCTTTTCAATTTCCTTTCAAGATATTTATAGCATCCAAGCTACCTCTTCTACATCATTCCATTTTCTTTGTAATACTGAAGATTGCTTGTATTATGTTCCAAAAATATATATATTTCCTTTTTTTTTTTCTTTGAAATTTTATCAGAAACTTCACTTCAACCAAAAAACCTTACTGACTTAACAATTTTTACTTTCAGTTACCTTTCTCATATGACATTTGAGTTTTCACGTACACTTAGAAAAGTGAGAAAGTTCAAATGACTAATTCTCGCAAAAAGGTCTGTGACTTCGCGTATAACATAGCTCTAAACGATAAGTAGCAAGTAACTGAAATTTATTTATTGATTTATTAATAAACAGTAATATTGACCTAGAATATAACTTTGGAAAAAGAAAGACTTTAGAAAAAATAATATCTGATGCCTACACAAAGTTATAAAAGGTAATAAAAAGGGACAAATATGAAATAAACATTATATAAACACAAGAAAAATAAGAGCAAATAAGCAAACATAGTGTACAAATATTGTTTTCCTTGTGTTTATGTTATGTTGAAATAAATTTTTATTATGATCAATATTTTTAATCGATTTTTTTTTTATCTTCAATTTTTTTTATTCACACCTGTCAATAAATGTTGACAATCAGCGAATGTGATGATGAAGAAATGATAGTTGGCATGATGGATAAATTACTTTATACCGTTAATTGCACTTTTTATGGAGGGTCCTCAAACTATTTTATTATAATTTTTTTTTCTCTTATCCTCCAACTTTATTTAAAAAATAAATACACAAACATTTCATGTATATACAGCAACAATGGTATATACAGTCCATGGCTCAGGCCTCGTATTGCCCGTTGGCATTCTAAGGTTCCTTTCGCATTAGGCGTGGTATGAGCTTGAGCTAAGGAGTTAAGCGAGCACTGCTGGTGTAGTGGTATCATGCAAGATTCCCCTAATTTATTATAATTTAAATTCATTATATAAAGAAAATACAAGGTGTGCAAATGCCTTCTTCGGGCATCAAGAGATAAGAAAGGGACTATGAAAAAAAAAAAAAAAATCTGAAAACTAACTTTGCTCTTCAATAGCTTAACATCTAACCTCAATCCTCCAGCTTCTAAATTCAAGTAAACTCTCTAAGCAAACCGCTCATATTATAAACAATATTTAGGAGTTTAGTTATACAAATAAAATATTGTAAATCGATATCATAATTTTCATCGGAAATATCTGACGTTTTGGGGAGAAAAATGAGAAAGTTCAAATGACCAATTCTCGCAAAAAGGTCTGTGACTTTGTGTATAGCATAGCTCTAAACGAAAACTAGCATGTAACTGAAATTTATTTATTGATTTATTAAAACGGCAAATGCAACAGAGAGCCAGAAACACCAGCTCACGTTCTGGGGAAATGTCCCAAAAACTCCCTCCTAATAACACGCCATCTCCACGGAGTAAAGCGTGAGTTAATGAAGTTCCTTAAAGAAAGAGGTTTTGCCTGCTTCGAGGAAGTTTACTGTCTGGATACTAATGGATCTACGCGATATCCTGATATCATGGCCTTCCCTAAGACCGGAAATTCAGCTATCATTCTGGATCCTACCGTGAGATACGAATCCAACGACCTTGGACAGGCAAGTAAAGTGAAAAGGGAAAAGAGACAAATATACGAAAAATGTATCCCTTTCCTCAAGGAAAAGTTCCGCGAGAGCTTTGGCGAAAGAGAGTTCAACGTAAAAGGCCTTTAGTTCGGAGCCGGCGGAGCTGTACCAGGTTCAACAAGGAGCTTCATGGAGGACATAGGTGTCGATATAAAAGACGTAAGGATAGCAGAAAGTGTGGTCCAGAACCATTACTTAGAGCCCATTTATTTTTACATGGGTATAGCGAGTTAATTAAAAATCGTTAGTACCGTTTTTAAGGAAATCGAAAAGAGTTGCAAAATTTATGATATGAAGTGGCTTTTCTGGTTCGTCGATTTTTGTGAAAAAGATCCTGTAACGATCTAGTCATATATTAGGTTGTAAAACCATTTCGTAACGTTTTTTTACTAGTGAATTCATAAAAACTTCAGGTTCTTGTAAATATTGTTAATCAATCATATATGACCCATTTTGATCTAATAAATGTTGTCATCTTTCAGGTAATTTTTGGAATTTGTTCATTTTGTTTCATACAAATGTTTCAATCAATTGTTTCAATGTGTAAGGTAACTAAAAAGTGAAAAGGGAAAAGAGACAAATATACGAAAAATGTATCCCTTTCCTCAAGGAAAAGTTCCGCGAGAGCTTTGGCGAAAGAGAGTTCAACTTAAAAGGCCTTTGGTTCGGAGCCGGCGGAGCTGTACCAGGTTCAACAAGGAGCTTCATGGAGGACATAGGTGTCGATATAAAAGACGTAAGGATAGCAGAAAGTGTGGTTCTGGACTCCCTGAGAATTATACACCATCATATCTACTCGTAACAGGTATAATTAGAGGGGCATGCATGTGCATTTGTACTTTACTTATAGCGGTTTTTACTTTAATTTTGTAAGTTCTGAGTCTTTAGTTATTGTGTTATCATATGATGGTATGATTTTTAATATGTTGTTTTATGATTTCCTCGTATATATATATATATATATATATATATATATATATATATATATATATATATATATAATATAAATTAAAAAAATGTAGCGTTTTTTTACTAGTGATTTCAATAAAAACTTCAGGTTCTTGTAAATGTTGTTAATCAATCATATATGACCCATTTTGATCTATCAAATGTTGTCATCTTTCAGGTAATTTTTAGAATTAGTTCATTTTGTTTCATTCAAATGTTTCAATCAATTTTTTATTGTCCGCCAGTTTATTTCAACTCATTACAAATTCCTCCCTCAGATACAGTCCGGTATCTTGGCTTACTATTAGACAAAAGATTGACATGGAACCCACATACAAGACTTAAAAGACAAGAACTCAATCGACGATTCGGACATTTATACCGACTACTCAACAGAAAATCTGAACTTACAGTTGACAACAAATTATTAATCTACAAGACAATACTGAAGCCTATGTGGACCTACGGACTTGAACTGTGGTGGACAGCTAAACGTTCTGACATCAAACGCATTCAATCCAAAGTCCTCCATACTATTGTAAATGCTCCTTATTATGTCTCCAACTATACCTTGCACCACGACCTTAATGTTCCATTTATTTCAGACCTAATTCCATCCAAATTTTCCAAATTCCACCATAACCTCATTAATCATCCTAATCCTCTAGCTCGATCCCTATCCAGCTCCACTCATCCATACAACCCACCTAGAAGGTTGTAACGGCAGTGGCCCAGCGATCTCTTGTAAATATGTACATATTGGAGTTCTAGCACTGGCTAGATTCTCCAATCAATGTGTTGTATGTATGACGTGTATATAGGTACGAGTGATACATTATTGTATATACATTTTATTGTAATTTTATGCCGAGTAAATATTGTATGAATGTAGTATGTATGATATCTTTCACCACTACTATTGATGTCCAAATTGGGACAGATTGTAATTTTACTCAATAAAAATTGTTGTTGTCATCATTATCAACAGTTGAAGGACGAGTGCTTAGCGTCTTCCAAGTCAAAATTCCCCGTTCTGAACCAAACAAACCACTTGGTTATACAAATGGTGGAAAAATGCATAAAGAAAAAAATGTATTTCTTTTTAAAGTAGAAAAGGAAAAAATAAATGTTATTGTATTTATAATTATGGTTTTGAAATTATAATGTTGTTGTAATTATAATTTTGTTTGGTTTATAAATGAAGTTTATTTCTCTCTTTATAAAAACATATTGGATTGCAAAATAAGTTCCTATCGTTTTTCAGTTTCATCCTCTCTGTGTTCATAAAATTATGGATACTTGGTCAATAATGGTTACATATTCTAAAAAATGGTCAGTTAAGGTGCTTTTATGCATAGTTTCGACTGAGATTCTTTATCTTATGTGGTATCTTTCTCGCTCAAAATTGTAGAGAGAAAATCATTTTCGTCAGGAAAATCCGCTGTACCGACGGTTAACAAAATTTGCAATGTGCATGGCAATGGTGCCATAAGAGATAGCACCGTCCGTTAGTGGTTTGCTTGGTTCAGAACGGGAAATTTTAACTTGGAAGACGCTAAGCACTCGTCCTTCAACTGTTGATAATGAACAACAACATCAATTTTTATTGAGTAAAATTACAATCTGTCCCAATTTGGACATCAATAGTAGTGCTGAAAGATAACATACATACTATATCCATACAAGTAAAATATTTACAAAGTATAATATTAAATAAAATGTATATACAATAATGAATCACTCGTACCTATATACACGTCATACATACAACACATTGATTGGAGAATCTAGCCAGTGCTAGAACTCCAATATATACATATTTACAAGAGGAACATTAACTATTGTTCGGAGGACTTTGGATTGAAAGGATTGAATGAGTTTGATGTTAGAACGTTTAGCTGTCCACCACAGTTCAAGTCCGTAGGTCCACATAGGCTTCAGTATTGTCTTGTAGATTAATAATTTGTTGTCAACTGTAAGTTCAGATTTTCTGTTGAGTAGTCGGTATAAATGTCCGAATCTCGGTTGAGTTCTTGTCTTTTAAGTCTTGTATGTGGGTTCCATGTCAATCTTTTGTCTAATAATAAGCCAAGATACCGGACTGTATTTGAGGGAGGATTTGGTAATGAGTTGAAATAAACTGGCGGACAATAAAAAATTGATTGAAACATTTGAATGAAACAAAATGAACTAATTTTAAAAATTACCTGAAAGATGACAACATTTAATAGATCAAAATGGGTCATATATGATTGATTAACAACATTTACAAGAACCTGAAGTTTTTATTGAAATCACTAGTAAAAAAACGCTACATTTTTTTAATTTATATATATATATATATATAATATATATATATATATATATATATATATATACGAGGAAATCATAAAACAACATATTAAAAATCATACCATCATATGATAACACAATAACTAAAGACTCAGAACTTACAAAATTAAAGTAAAAACCGCTATAAGTAAAGTACAAATGCACATGCATGCCCCTCTAATTATACCTGTTACGAGTAGATATGATGGTGTATAATTCTCAGGGAGTCCAGAACCACACTTTCTGCTATCCTTACGTCTTTTATATCGACACCTATGTCCTCCATGAAGCTCCTTGTTGAACCTGGTACAGCTCCGCCGGCTCCGAACCAAAGGCCTTTTAAGTTGAACTCTCTTTCGCCAAAGCTCTCGCGGAACTTTTCCTTGAGGAAAGGGATACATTTTTCGTATATTTGTCTCTTTTCCCTTTTCACTTTTTAGTTACCTTACACATTGAAACAATTGATTGAAACATTTGTATGAAACAAAATGAACAAATTCCAAAAATTACCTGAAAGATGACAACATTTATTAGATCAAAATGGGTCATATATGATTGATTAACAATATTTACAAGAACCTGAAGTTTTTATGAATTCACTAGTAAAAAAACGTTACGAAATGGTTTTACAACCTAATATATGACTAGATCGTTACAGGATCTTTTTCACAAAAATCGACGAACCAGAAAAGCCACTTCATATCATAAATTTTGCAACTCTTTTCGATTTCCTTAAAAACGGTACTAACGATTTTTAATTAACTCGCTATACCCATGTAAAAATAAATGGGCTCTAATGTCACGTAGTTTCATTCTGATTCAATTAGTATGCAGGGCTTGAATACCGATGTATTAATTTTTTTTTTTGTTCTATTTATCTATAATTTTGTAGGATAAAAACAAATCATGTTGGTAGCAATGAAAAAAAAAAAAAAATAAATAAAAAAATTTTAAAAAATAAGAAAGGGATAAAAGAGTATTGAAGATAAGTAAAACATGAAATACCTGTGTTGCATTCACCAGATTTTTGTTTGTAAAATATTTCAAATATACAACTAATAAATATACTTATTGTGATTTTCAAATATAGTATTGAAAAATTTTCATCAAAGAATAGCAGTTAAGGTAACTAACTTTGTTTCTCTTTTATTTTTTTAAATTCCTTTCCTTTTTTTTTTACGTATGCAACTAACATCTTATGTATAAGGATATATGACTGTTATTCTTCTTATTAAATGAATCAGTTTCAACTTCAAATTACAGTATGATAGCTATTGTTTGTAAAACATGAGTATATTGTGCTCTGCAAAAATTAATATACTAAATTTTAGTTTAAATCTCGCAAAAACATATCAGATGGTTTCTAAAAAAAATAATCTGAACAAATAATTTTTCATAACAGCCTCTATAAAAATAGGGACCAGATCAAATCTTGGCCTCATTATTAGTGAGCTATCTGTCCTTACGAGTCACAAAAATAGTCATAATCGGTATTATAGAAAATAAATCATTTTGTTGCTATATTTCCATTTTAAATTCCATTACAAGTATTATTTAAATATTTTTTGAAATTCTCAAAAACTCTCCATTCATCCCTGAAAATCATCATTATTAAGGATATTTTTGTTTTTATGTACATACACATATGTATACTTTTTTTTTTTTCTTTTTTTGTAGAAATATATTATATTATACACCTCCATTCTGTTATGTACAAGCATTTGATCTATGGAACTTATGACAGATGTATAAGAAAAAACAGATTCCACACTTATGGGTGTGTATGTTGGCTGAACATTTAATAATAATGGCTTACTATAAATATAGGTGGAAACTTATTTTTTCACTCTACTATTTGCCTAGCAAAGAAACCAACACTATTCATATTAAACATAAAACAATAAAGCATTTTGACTATTAAAAAAAAAGTAATAATACTTATGATTTTTGTTTTATGGGTTATGGTACGATACTTATGTAAGGTTATGATACTTCTTTTATTGGAGGCCTAAAGACGTTGGATATAGTATTTTTTCATTAATATTGATGGTTCTACAGGAGACAAAGTGTATAGTTTAAATGAAACAAACAGAGACCATTCATAAACTATAAAGTGATACCAAAATTCATGATAGTGAATATTTGGTTCTTTTACAAGCTATTTTGTGATGATAATAGAGCCTTAATCGTGATTCTTTTTAACATATTGTGTAAAATTTGATTACACAAAACTATAAAAATATATCTTGAGAAGATGGTGAATTAACAATGCAGAATTCGAAAGTTTATGACAGTGTTAAAAAAAATTGTACCAACAAAAATATTATGTCTGCTATTTCTAAAATTGGAAGTAATGACAAATGCTTTTAATTAGCGTCAGTTATAATAAATTTAAAAAAAAAGTTTTTATTATCTATAATTTCATATGTTGGCATTCAGCATTTAATATAACGACACACTTTAAACGTTGAAGCAAGTAATTATTTAATCTTATGTTTATATAATTAATAATCTAGTTTTCAATATCCATCCAATTTTAATAATATATAATTTTATCATTTCAAGAAAACCAGAAATCAAACAATAAAACATTTAAAAAAATAGTTTTTTTATTGAACCTATTAAATAATTTTATTTACAATTTACAATTTATTACATTTTAAATTAAATAAAATAAAATATATTAAGAATATTTATTAATGTTTCATATTTAAAATTATTTAATTTCAATACAGCAGGAATAGGCCAATATTAATATTTAAATACCAAAGTAATTTAATATCACAATAATAATTTTTCTTACAACTACTAAATTAGATTAATATATATACAAACAGGTATTTAAATATCTAATGCTCCTTAAGATCTTAATGCTTAGCTTTAATCATTTAAATATTTAACTTTATTTATTATATTTAACTCATAAAAATAATAATTACTGAAAAGTTAGAATGCATTTTTTCTTAACAAATCTGTATACTAACAGTTTGTGTCAACATTGTTCCGTAACTTAATAAATTATACTTCTTAAGTATGCTATTAATAGGACCATAAATAGATAGATACAGAAAATAGGTAAAGTTTCATACAAAAATTAATGAATATTAATTCTATACAGGTTTGATTTAATGTTACAATTAACTCTAATGCTTATTCTATTCAACTATGCATTATTTGTTACAGCTGACATTACAATTAGCTGAAAATTACAAAAATAGGCTCATATCAGATTATATACAATATACAGGTTAGGTAAAACTTAGGCAATCATTAGATGTTAATATTATATAATATTAATGACTTTTATAATCTTAAAAACTTAGCACTGGTTGTATCATGATCATTAGTATAAATAAATGCAGATAAAAGTAGGTAGGGACAAGGTGGTTAGGTTTATTTAATAGTAAAATTATTAAATAATAAATAAATAAAATTAACAGGATATTACTAGAGGATCTGTAAACTTTTATTGTTCTTAGGATTCTTCCAGTTGTGATGTAAAATAAAATAGAATAATGTACATATATATTATAATTTAATATATGGAAAGTGGCAATTTATGTTTTTATTTTGTGTAAAATATTTAATATATTTAAGAATATTTTATAATTCAAAAATAAATATTTAATTATTAACATTAAAGTCAGTAATACAAAGAGTATATTATTTTTATTTAGTAAAATGTACAACTATTCTCTTCGTACATTTTTTTTTATTTTATTGAATTATCACATATTTATAACATTCTGTGTTTTTAAGATCAATGCTTCATTTTCAAAATTGATGCAAACTAAAAACAATCATAAATATTAAAATCAAGATTACAATAATTTAAAAAAAATTAAAACAACCATATTATATTTACATCTACATCTTTATATATATTGAAATTCCCTCCATATTTATTATTAATAAAGGTCTATCATTTTCTTTTTCTATTTTTAAAAATTGTTATTAATCAAAGTAGCCACTGTATTTTTTTTAAGAAGAGGATAGTTCTACATATTTAATAGTATATTTAATTAAAGTTACAAATTAATTTATTCAAAATTTGTAATCAGTGTGTTTAGTAAAGTATTGCGAGGTTTTAGAAATATTTAAAAATTAAGCATTTCTTTTCTATATTTTACAGTTGCTTACATACAAACCACTTACTGTTTTTTAAAGTCGTCACTTTACACAACTACAGCACTACCCAGTTCTGGCAACAGTTCTGGTCAACTTCAACGGTCACCTGAGCCAGAACCAGGGTTGACCCTCAGGAGTTTTCATCATCATCTTCTTCTTCTTCCTCTTCCTGATCCTCCTTTGTAGCATCATCGATGGTGGATACTGACAACTTATTATCAGTGCCTAAACCATCGCAAACGTCTTCAGGTGTATCCACTTTCTCTTTTTCAGAATAGTAATATGATTTATTTCTTCTATTATAAAAGAACCCTACAATAACCGAAGCCATTGTTATAATTAGCAGGGCTACTGCGAATCCTGCTGCTATCAGCCCAAGCTGAGTCTTATGAGTGAGTGCCAAACCGACAAAGCCCTCTTCCTTGTAATCCAGGCCACTGCTGCAAAGGCTCAGCTGGTCAGAGGTCAAGCTGCTGAGAGTGCGACCCTGCAAGTGATTGGGTAAGGAGCAGATCACACTGGACTTCCAAGTACCGTTAGACTTCAGCATTGGTAAGATATGGCAGAGATCACAAGCCCATGGATTGCCATGAAGAAAGACTTTAGGGATGGAATCTATCTTTGCTACGCTACCTTCATCCAAGGAGTGTAACTTATTCCTTGATAGGTCCAAAGAGGAGAGGCCTTGTATAGGAGTAAGTAGTTGATAATAGAACCTGGACAGTTCGTTCCCAGACAGGTTCAAGTGTTTTAGTGAACTTAAATGTGAAACTAGACCAAATGGCAGTCCATTCTTCACTGGAAGATCAGCCATTGCGAGTTCCTTTAACCTCGTTGTTACCTGGAGAACGTAAAGGAACTGGTCCACTTTGATGTTGTTACCTGACACTAATAGGGACCTGAGATTTGGCGCTAGCGGTTGAAAGGTTATCGGTTCCAGTCGGTCCAGCTTGTTGTAGCTGAGGTCCAGTTCCAGAGAGAGGTGAGGTTGTCGAAGGCATGGTTTGTGACCTTGGCGATCTGGCTCCGCGCGATGTTGAGGTACTGGAGCCGGCCCTGGGAGGCGAAGGTGCCCTCGAGGACGACGGGGAAGTGGTTGCCGTCCAGCCTCAGCGACATCAGCTTCTTCAGGTCCCTGAACTCCTCCCGATCGAGGTACTTGAACTGGTTCTCGCCGAGGTCGAGGTGGGCCAGGCTGGACAGGAGACTGTAGATGTGCGGGTTCATGTTCCGTAAGTTGCAACGTCTGCAGGAGAAGGTACGCAGTTCCTATAACATTGGAAATATTTTGTTTAAAATAAAGTGGTTAAAATACAACATGATAACTTCAAAGACCTTAGTTTTGACAAAATTATGATGTGAAGCATAAATTAACTAAAAATGTAGTTAAATTGACTAGAAGGCTCAAATTGAATAGAGAAAATGGCTTAACCTCTACATTCTTATAATCCACCTTTATTCATCCTAACTCTTTTATTCCGGATTTCTAAAGTCCCTCATTAAGAAGATGATGATGCCGAATCCATTGAAATAGAGCTATTAACTTAGAAAATACCTATTTTATATGCTCTGGGCTCTGTGAGGAACCTTCCCTTCATAGTTTTGCTTCCATCTGTAGAGAGTTTAGAGCGAAGATTTCGAATCTTTATTTATCACGGCGTTTTCATTAGTTTCACACATGGAAGCTATGACTTACTGGATTAGATAACTTAATCTTTTCCAAGCTTCGTTTTTTTTTTGTTGTTTTTTTACGTCACTTTATGCTACTTTGGCTAATCAGACGATGCTATAGTGGGAGTCCTAAATTTGGCCTGTCCAGGTTTGATTAGGATAGGGATCTTTAACGAGTACCTGTCATCGCACAGGCTAGGGGGCACCTTTTTACGTTCCCTCCGAGGGAGAGCATGACCAAGGATTTTTTACTCCCATTAAAAAATCCTAGGACCGCCTGCGAGTTTAAACCCGTGATCTTCGGCATAGAAGGCTGTTATGCTACAGTTGATACCGGCTTCTAGTTTTCTTTTAAGTATATAGAACCTCATATTTTGTTAGACCTCGGATACTACCTAGGACGCATGTTTTGAAATAACAATTTAATTGTAAAACTTACCGCACAGTTTAATGTGGGATTTAAAAACTTAAATTCAAACACCATCAGTCTAAATTTACTTCCAATAAAGAAGTACATGCCAAACTGTTGTTTTGATTTTTGAATGAGTATTCTAGCAAGTTCAATGGAAGGCATTTTTGAAATTTGGTAACTAAGTCCTGAGAAACTAATGAGGAAAAGACGTTTTCAGCGAAAAAGCTGCTGTATTATCTGTGCCATACGGATTTATTATCTAAATTATGCAATTGCAATAGTAAGTTATTGTAATTGGAATTGGAATATCTAAGTAATTCAATTACAATGGAACTCAAAGAATCACATTCAAACAATTTTGCAAGACTTGGTCCGTCTTATTCAATGGACTTGAAAACAAGTATTTCCGCTTAATATTCTGATTTTACACGATCTCAATGCATTCATTTAACATATAATTATTTTAATAAGTGAAAGCCAAACAGCCATACAACCGAGACAATGTAAAATATAAATAAATGAGATAGGTCTCACATAAAGTTTCATTTGAGTTTTAGCCGTAACATTGTGGAGAGGAAGCACATTGAACTTAAATGGAAATTTTGGCGAAGCTCATGATTCTCTGAAATCGGTGTTTCAATGAAGGAGACTTTGAAACCAGACCGAGTGCTTTCAGGAAATAAATAGCCCCAGTTCAATAACTTACTTCTAAAAAGGCTACGAGTTAAGTCTCTGGCGGGGAAAAGTTATAAATAGGGGGATTTAAAAAGCCACAGATCGTGCTTGAAGGATTCGCCTGAATTCGTTTACCCTAAGCAAATTAATTTTTTTTTTTTTTTTTAATATATTAATTATTTGGGAAAAAATACTTCAGCCTTGTAATTCATAAGGCATAATAGTGCTGATAAAAGATTGTCTAATGCCTGAAATTATTTTTCGTTTTTATTTTTACGAATGGATCGGGTTTGCCATGTTTTCCATTCATCATTTGACTACATTAACAAATTATGAATCAGTTATTTCGACATGGAAAACTGAATAACACTACTATGCAATAAATAAATGAGTAAAATCAGGATAAAATAATTAATCGAGTTAGTTTAAAAATTTTTACGCTATGATTTATTATTTTAAAATACCAAATTAGGGTATAACGGTTTATAATTTATTTTCTTCTTATCCTCTTTATTTTACAACAAACAAATGTAACAATTGTAAAAATAAAAAAATCTGGTGCAGGCTACACACGACTTTCACTTGCCTCCGTTGTTAAAATCAATGTGAGAATTTTTAAATACATTTTCTTTTTTTTCTTTTCTCTTTATATCTATATTCACGCCTGTCAGAATGTATCTGACAATCAGGAAATGTGCTGTAAATAGATTTAAAGATAAAAATAAATTTTTAAATATTAATTAAATTGAACTTCAATAGAAACATGTGTTTTATTAAGTAAACTTTTATATTTTTATCTACAACAGTTTTATTGGCTTTTTTCCACTTTCCAGTAATCTTTACGATGCTCGTATTCTAATGTACCGTGTATTAGTAATGCAAATTTAAAATATCGTCATTTAAGCCCCGTCAGACTATTTTTTTTTTATTATTTATTTAAAGAAATTTACAACTGTATTTATACAATACATCAAGTAAGTGGGATAGATATGAGATTAAGACACATGATTGTCCTGTGAAGAAACTACCCATTCGTGTCCAATTTACGGTAAGAGGTCTCTTGGCCATCTTCTTTTAAATCGCCTCGGTGGATCGTCAGGAATAGATGTTGAGGAAAGGTCACGGGTAAGCGGGTTTGAGTGGGCAGGAAGATTGGAATGGAAGGATGTATATCTGGATCGGGCTAAGTATTCAACTAATGGGATATTTAGGTCTTTATGGATAATTTTATTTGTAACAAAGTATGGAGCATTAAGGATTTTTCGAAGGATTTTGGATTGCAGGGATTGGATGCGAGAGGAGTTTGATGGTTTAGTGGACCCCCATAACTCAATGCCGTAGGTCCACATAGGTCTTATAATGGTTATATAAATGAGTCGTTTGTAGTAAATAGGAAGTTTTGAGCGTTTTTCAAGTAAGTGTTGTAGTAATCGGTATCTACGCGCAGTTTCCTGACGTTTCAGTCTAGTATGAGGGTTCCATGTGAGGCGTTTGTCTAGGTTTAGTCCTAAGTACCGGATTTGTTCAACAGGAGTAAGTAAGATATTGTTAAAGGATACGGTGGGGCAGGAAGTCATAGGTTTACGACGTAGAGTGAAGGTTATTTGATAGGATTTATTAGGGTTTATTTTAATTCTCCAGTTCTGACACCATTTTTCGATGGCTGATAGATGGTTCTGCAGGATTCGGGATGCAACAACAGGATCATTATTCACAGATAACACACATGTCATCAGCGTAGGTAGTAAGGATAGTGCTTGGTTGGATAGGAATGTCAGCTGTATATACTGTATAAAGGATTGGACCCAGGATACTACCTTGAGGTACACCGGCTGATTGGATGAATACGGATGAGTAGGGGAGATTATGTTGAACTTGGAAGGTTCTATTAGTTAGGTAGGAGCGAATTAATAGGAAATACGTTGGGGTGAGGAATTGGCGAAGTTTGTAAAGCAATCCTGGATGCCAAACTCTATCAAAAGCCAGACTATTTTAATCAGAAAAAAACCTAAATGATATTAAAGAACGTTTTTTCCCCATTTTTTGGTACCCACTTCATAGATGAGGTATGTCCCAGGAGGGTCTCCGTACCACCGGATCGCCTCACGGCCGAAATAACAGAATAAATAATATTCTGCCACAGCCGGGATTCGAACCCAGGCAGCAGACTAGCGCTCTATCCACTAGACCACGCCTCTCCCTAAACATTTAGAAAACGTTATTTAATCCTGTTTGTCTGTATCCGAAAACTTCTACCCTTGAGGAGTCTCTAGTCAATGCCAACAAAAAACGATTTTAGATATAAAAAATCCAGAAGCAGTAAAAGGTAAACGACATTAAGGGGGAGGATTTAAAAATTTATCAGAGCAGAGGTGGGAGGAAAGTTACATATATTCAGGGTGTCCCTTTCTAGTCTGGAAAAATTCCGGCTTTGTTTTTACAAACCTTTTATGAAAGTTTTTGTTTTTTTTTGTTTCCCGTGCCAACCATTTTCCGCTTAAACAGTTAAATACTTTACTCTCTTTTTTTCTTTTTTTTCACATTCAAAATTATTAAACTTTTTAAACCGATTGTTTCATTTATTATTTAAAAACATGGATCATTAACGTAGGTTCTTCATCCATGCCTTCATGAAATATTACAAGTGTTATTACTTTCACTTACTATATATAGTATTTCATAATACAGTTGTAAATATCCATAAATATATTTATCTTTTAGTGTTTCTACCAAATTCAGGTTACCACGCTTACTGTATTGATGAACAAAAAATAAACCTTAGATTCGAAGAAACCCGGTGTTAAAATAAATCGATAGATAATATTTCAATATCGATATTATTTTATAAAAAATCTCTGATTGGCTCATCTTAGGAATTTTTTGTTTGTTTGTTTATTTAACGTCACTGTATGCTACATATGCTAATCCGCCAATGACACAGTGCGATAAAATTTGCCTGTCCAGGGCTAGTAAGGATAAGGATCTTTAACTATCGCACAGTTTCCATTTTCCGGATTTCCATTTTACGTCCCCTCCGACGGCGGCATAACGAAGGTTTTTTACTCCATTTACAAAACTCTAGAGCTATCTAAAGGGGTTGATTCCGCAACCTCAGGCATAGAAAGGTATTACAATAACCACTGTACAACAGGTTACACCAGTAGAAACAGTCTGACACTGCTTAAATAACGAACTTTCCTTGCAGAACGTAATAAATATCAGTATAACAAAATCATTTATACCGATGGTTCCAAAACAATTGAATCGACGTCGTACGCTGTATTAGACGGTGACCAAACTCACAAGTACAAACTTGATAGTACTTGTAGTGTTTTTACTGCCGAATTGACAGCTATTCTAAAAGCAGTTCATCTAGCTAGAACAGCATTAGAAAAGTCAGTAATCATTTGTTCTGACTCGCTCAGTGCTATCAGAGCCATTTCCAATCCATTCTCAACAAACCCTATTGTACAGGAGGTCCTCTTCGCAATCAAACAGTTGGAGGACTCTTCAAAAAAAAAAAAAAATCTATTTTGGATTCCCAGTCATTCCGGAATATCGGGGAATGAGGAAGTCGAGAGAGCAGCAACAGAGGCACATTCACTAGAAGAAATAACGCCCTCTTTTATTTCATCATCTGAGCTGTTTCAGACAATAAACCCGAAGATCATGGATGAATGGCAACAGTCTTGGACCGCTCTTGAAAACAACAAATTGAAAAATGTCAAACCGACCATCAGCTGCTGGGTCTCATCGTCAAGAAAGTGCAGGCGTGAGGAGGTAGTTATCGCCCGCCTGAGGATAGGACATTGCCGTTTCACTCATGAGCTAGGATCCCCCTCGATGTCAACTGTGTAAAGTGAATCTCACAGTAAGTCATATTTTTGAAGAGTGTCCTCGTTACAGTAGGGAATTTGTAAAATGTAGCGTACCACGTAAAGTCTCGGAGGCATTGAGCGATAGTGATCGGGCCGTCGATGGTGCCATTCAATTGGTGAAGAACATTCGTTTATATCACCTCATTTAATACATTCAGGCTATTTTACGCAATTTTTGATATTTTACTCACAATTTTTATTTATTTATCTTATTTTTTATTTATTTTTTTTTTTCTCTTTATCGTAGGTAAGTTAATCGTCTTCTGAAGATGTTTTGGGCAATAATCACCACTCGCAGTTTTTTGCCCTTAAAACCAAAACAACAACAACAACGAACTTTTTAATTTACTTCGTCTAATGTACCATTAGTTTTGGCTGTTCAAATAATAAACTTATTTATATTTTTTAATAAAAGTTTAAAATTAGTAAACAATAAAAGAACTAGAAAATAAAGTAGAGAAAAATAAGTAGCATAGATCAGAAACTATTTAGTGCTTTTTTTTTTTTTTATTGCAGCAAGTACATAATACAATGATAAAATTGAATGAGGAACTAATCTACTGGAAATTAATAATTAAATAAAAATCTTTCCATTCCAGAGATGATATAATCACATACAATTACATATTTTTGTATTTATAGTATAGGCAATAGCGCTAGAAATAAATTAAAGCATTGAAGTTAAAAATTTTGTTTATTAATGTGTGTAAAATTTATGTTGTATTAATGATAAAAAAATATTCCATTTTCAAACCGTTTCGAAGGATACTTATGTTAGTTATTAATAACTATGAAATGTTTGTGTTTTCCAGATCATCTGGTACGAATTAAAAACAATTTGTACAGTAAAATACAGCTTTTAAGGACATATATCTCCAATTGTTAGAGAATAAAAATAAAATGAAAGTGTACAAATAATCTATAAACCTACAAAAAAATATATATGTAGCAACGTTAAGGAACTGTAATTAAAACCGCAGTGTTTACCACAGGAATGGAAAATGTTTAATAAAACACGGTCTGGAGGGTAGTTAGGTTGCAGAGAATTTTATTCCCTAAAATATATATTTTTATTATTGTATCTCTGAGACAACATTAAAAAGTAAACTTAAATAAACTTCATCCTTTGGAAACCTTTTATACATGGTTAATAAAATTTAACATATTATTTTTATTTTATTTATTATAATAATATTCAATACTGTATTAGCAAACAAAAATACATCAAGTAAATGTGAACATTGAAATATGGGCATGATAGGCGTGAGAAGAAACTACCCAGGGGTAGCTCCAGAGTTTATTCAGATAAGTAGACCTCGAGGCCATCGTCTTTTCGACCGCCTTGTAGGATGATCAGGAATAGAAGGAGGTTGCGAATAAGTGGGTTTGGGTAGACTGGTAATTTGGAGTAAAAGGAATTATATCTAATTCGAGCTAAGTCTGCAACTAATGGGATATTCAGGTCTTTATGGATTATTTTATTGATGACTAAATAAGGGGCATTTAGGATCTTTCGGATGATTTTTGATTGCAAGGATTGGATGTGAGAGGAATATGATGGCTTGGTGGATCTTCATAGTTCAATTCTATAAGTCCGATTTGGCCTAGGTATGGTAATATAAATTAGTTTTTTGTAGTAGGTGGGAAGTTTTGAACGTTTGTCAAGTAAATGTTTTAATAAACGATATCTGCGAACTGTTTCTTGTCGTTTCAGTCTATTGTGAGGATTCAAAGTAAGTTGTCTATCAAAATAATGTCCAAGGTACCGTATCAGTTCAACTGAGGGGAGTGGAATATTGCCAAAGGTTTGCAGCGAAGGGTAAACGTAATTTAGGGTTATTTAATAATAATAATAATAAATTCTTTATTTATTCTGGGACAAGTCCCTTTTGAATAATTTTACAAATTGAATAATTTTGTCATCGGCGTATATAGTGAGGATAGCTACATATTATTAAAATACAAGTCGTTTAAATACAAGAAACGTGAAATTTTCCCTGACGGGGAAATAATAGATCTTGAATATGTCTTCTATAATCTATTGTTTTTCTCAGTAAAAGATAAATTGAGTTTATTCGGATTGATGAAATATAGATGGTAAAGAAAGATAGCATAATCTACCAATTAAATTAACGTTTTATAAGAAGTTGGTTGGAGGTATAGTCATAAAAACACATCAATTAAGGGAAGTTAATTTATTTTGTCGACATTAATTAATTAAAACTATTTGTAATCATTGAGGACATATAAAAAGTGGTAGATTGGCATTTTGTTTCTCATTGAAACCAACCTAAATCCTAAACGAAAGGTCCCAGTGACAAATGTTGTATAACAACTAATCTTCTTCATTAAATTGTTGACTATGAAACTATCATCAAATGTTTCATCGAAGCAATACCGTAAAAAAACAAAACATTAAACTGTGGGCTAAACGGGACTTTTGGTTTATTATTTTCAATAATGAAACTTTATAATCGACCAAAAAAATAACCCTCCCTCAAAATTTAAGAGCTTACGTTTCAAGATGCGTAGAATCAAAAAAAAAAAAAAAAAAAAAAAAAAAAAAATACGTTTCTCCTAATAAATAAAAAAAATAATACAAAAATTTTGGACCAAATGAAGAGAATCGAAATGTTGAAAATTGGTTAAAATAGTTAGTATATATGCTTTAGTTTTGAAATCAATGCTGTAGTGTTATGATAGGATCTATGAATTAGTACTTTCATATTCTTAATTGCCTGTCAACAGCGTTATATATATATATATATATTATTGTGTTGTTCTTAGGTTTCAGTCAATGAATAAACAATTTTATCTATGCGACGTATCGAGAATTTATTGTTCTCATAATCATGCCTTAACAGTGGAAAAACAAAAAAACAGAACATTAATATTATTATACAATAATTAATATATGATGTTATTGTTAGAGATATAAAAAAGAGTACATTGAACAATGAATAATCATACAGTAGGTACATAGATATTTTAAATTATGATTTACATTAAAGATATTATTATAAAATTACTTACAATTTTGGACAAAATAGTGTCTTAATTAGACATGTTTAGCCTACAAGCTTTGAAAGAACACTGAAAAAAAAAAAATAAAAAGTAAAAATAAAAAAGTAAAAAAAATAAAAAAGTAAAAAAAACAAAAAAAAAAACAGCTGGAACTGGAACTATACGAAACGTCGCATAGATAAAATTGTTTATTCATTGACTGAAACCTAAGAATAACACAAACTTAAATTATCAACAGTCGAGAACAGATAAAAAAAAAAAAAAAAAAAAAAATATATATATATATATATAAACAGTTATTTCCTTATATTGTTATTTGTAAATAATAAACCATTTGCAGCGTTTTTTCATTCTAACCAATAAATCTCCTAATCGGATAGTTTGTCCTTGCAACAAATTTTATAAAAAGAAATGTCATAAAATTTCTAATCCAAGCTGCACCAACACAACTTTTTTCGCAAAGAGCGTGTCAATAAAGCTCCAGCTGTTATAGTTTGTGGGCAGAACGTTACTTAGTTCTTTTAAATCAATAAACAAAAAGGTCCTAAAATGTTATAATAACTATAAATTATAACATATAATAACTTAAATTTTCTGAAAAGGAAACTTGAATGGTAAAGGGTAATTTACATTATATCTTCAACCAATTCTCAAAAAAACAGATACCAGCTTTCGCTTACCTGTACATCCTTGAAGACCTCCGGGTCCAGTTGGTAGAAGTCGTTGTCACTGAGGTCCAAGAACCTGAGCTTGGCCAACTTAAGGAAGAGCCTCGGGGAGAGCTGGTGGATCCTGTTGCCGCGGAGGGACAGCACTCGCAGTTCGTGGAGGTGCTGGAACGTTCCAGAACTCATGGACTAGATGCTGTTCCAGTCCAAGTGGAGCTCGAGCAAGTTGACCAAGCCGCGAAAATTATGGTCCTGCACCTAGCATAAGAAAATTTCAAAGACATATACATTTTAAAAATGTTAAATTACATTTATATGTATTATATACATATTAGTTTATATACAGCTTTCATTTCAAAATTATTGGTTATGTACTTTAAACATGACTATGAACTATCAATATTTTTCCTTAATTTTGCCAATTTAAAATATTTGACACTCAAATTTAATCGGTACTGCAACCCATTTTAGAACCAACATGGGTCTTTGGTGTTGGTCTTGTGTTTTATTATTTCTTCTCCAGTTCTTCCTCCACGGTTGGCGTGGCAGGCTTTCGAGGGTCTTGGCCGTGAGATAAGGTTTCCTAAGATTTCACACAGAGCTTGAGAGGTTGATAGTGAATCCCAATTTAATCTTGTGCTAGCAAAATTACTTCTGGGACTGTGACTTGAATTCACAACTTATGCTGTGCTATACTAGAGCGGTAGATGCTCAACCTAGGGCTCTCCCAGTTTAACCAAAGAAATGTATTATGCTAATGTATCTTCCTTTTTCAGAAAAAAAAAGGGTCCTCAAATTTTCTTTAACGACCGTCTAGCAACTGAAGGCCGCGTGATTCTCATTGGGTGGTGCCATGTCTGGTCATCAACAAGAAGATTTTTTAGAGTTTAGCCATTGTAGCCTATTGATCCTATAAATTATGGCTATATGAAGTTCATTATAAAAGTATTGGGTTGTGTCACATTAAATGTCCGTTTTCAAGGTAAAGGATTTTTATTAAAAATACGATATGAAAACAAGATAACTTTATTCGAAGTATTTACCTTCTTTTTCTACACATTTTTCCCAACTTGACACCAACTTTTTCATGCCCGAACTGAAAAACTCTGAACTCTAAAGTGAAAAAAAAAATCTGAAAACGTACTTTTCACTTGATCATTATTTTCAAAACGTTTTCCTTTGACGAAGTTGTCTAAATTCCTGAACAGGTGGTAATCTGTTGGAGACAAGTCGGGAGAATATGGTGGGTGCGGAAGAACTTCGTAGCCCAATTCTTTCAATATTTGCACGGTAAGTTTTGAAAGATGCCGCTCAGTGAGATCATGAGGTACCCATGTGTCCAGCTTTTTTACTTTCCCAATACACTTTAAATGTCTGGAAACGGTAGATGCACTTGCATTTAGTTGTGCTGAGAGTCCTTTAACTGTTTGGTAGGGGTTTCCTTCTAAGGTATGTTTACTTTAAATATGTAAACATTCGGAAGAAAACAACAGAGACCTGCAAAATCCTTTATGTATTTCAGAAACTATAAAAAAGGACATTTCATGTGAAACAACCCAATAATGTAAGCTCAAACTTAGGAAACACATTTTATCGGATAAAATAATCACGGGTCTAATTCTCCTTTATGACTCGGAATCATGGAATATATCTAAAACCTTATGGACAGAAATTGAAGGTTTTTGAAGGATCTTGGGTTAAGTGAACAGGTTTTAGGACTCAGGCGTGGTTGACCGACAAAGTTGACCTGGCACGTGATACGGATGGTTCAAAATAACATACGAATGAAAATAGGAGTAAGTCACAGGTTTAAACAAAGAGGAAGGCCTCAACTTTCATTAATTGAGAGTGTAGCGGGGTGATGTCAAGTTCGTGGTAGGTGTAAGATCGCGTTCATACTGCAGGCATTTTGGGCGGCTTAAGCGGTACCGAGTCCTTGAATTAAAGGGGTTCTAGGACCCACTACTGCTTAAGGCTCCAAAACGCGTGCAGTATAAACGCACCCTAATCGATTAAATGTCAGGTGCAGCAGATTGAGACAACTGGAAAAAGATAGTGAAGGTGAGTAGGAATCGACAGTCAGTTGCTGATCTAAATTTATAATAATCACAAATGATTACCGGTCTTATTAGTTTTGTATAATCTTATTTGCATGGTTCATGAGTTATTTCTCACATGCCGATTACCTTAGAGTAAAAATGTATTGGGTTGATGCAAAATTATTGCAGGTTTTTAGTAGGTATTGTAAATACGCCATATCTTTACTTTAACCATATATATTTAATCAAAATAATTTCCAGCTGAATCAATGCACTTTTGCCAACGTTCAACAAGCTTTCGTATTCCACCAGAAAAAAAAATCCGAATCCCTGGACTCAATGAAATCACGAAAAGAATTTTCAATGTCGTCCTGGTTTTGGTCGTTCATCTTTGCCCAGCCATTGGCTAGAACGCCTTCTGTTGTCGTATAAGATCCATTTTTCATCGCACGTCACAATGCGATCGAGAAATGGATCATTTTTATTGCGTGTCACAAGCATGGAGCAGATTTCAAAGCGGCGATTTTGTTGGTGGTCGTTTAATTGGTGTGGCACCCACTTGGCCAACTTTTTTACCTTACCAATTGCTTCCAAGTGGCGTACAACTGTGGATTGGTTCACACCGAGTTCCGCCGCTATTTCTCGTGTGGTTTTGGTTGGGTCTTCTTCCACTTTTGACCTCAGCTGGTCGTTGTCCAGAGCAAGATGACGGCCCCGACCTTCCTTGTCTTCGAGGTCGAAATCTCCTCTGCGAAACTTCTGGAACCAACGCTGCACCGTGCACTCATTAATAGCCCCCTGACCCCACACTTCATTAATATTACGAGCCGTTTGCGCAGCGCTGCGCCCTAATTTAAATTCGTAAAAATAAATTTGACGAAGATCGCACTTTAACATTTTCGATTCAAGACCTTTGAACACACTGAACAAAACGATTTTACTAAACAAATTCATGGTGAAAGAGAGGGTATTAGATAAGGTTTGTTTTGGTATAATAATGATCAATGTTAGGATTAGCTTTGTTTACACAATTGGAATTAAGATATTGCAATAGAGGAAACCTGCATTAATTTCGCATCAGCCCAATATTTCTCATTCGCCAGAGACCAAGGCACACAATCTGGTTAACTATTTTAGATGAATATGGTCTTAACTGGATAAAATTCTCATTAAAATATTTTATAACCATACGCAATATGTATGATGCTCACCTGAGATATGTTGTTAGAAGTGAGATTGAGTAGCCTGAGGGACGGAACACCCCAGAAGGAATGCTTGCCGATCGTGGGCACGTTGGAGTGGGTGATGTGAACCTCCTCCAGCCTCAGGAATCCCTGGAAGATCGGGCCCATCGTGAGGTAGTTCTGTTTGTTCTCTGGAGCTGTGATCCTGATTACCTGCATCAATGCTTCAGATATTATTTGGTGAACTAATGCCATTTGACCACGAAAATGTATTTATAAATTTCTTGAATGAGGAGAGTGTCCCTATTCATAACTTTGATTTAATAGACAAAGAGCTCTTTTAAGATAAAAGATACTAAATCACAAAAGAGTTTCATCTAATCTTATATCATGATAAATTAAAATTCAAGACAAAAATATTTTTCTTCCAATAATAAGAGACCACGAAAAATTTTCAATTTTGTTTCAAGGAATTGCCAATTTTGAGTAAGGACACTCTTCCAGCAGCAAAGCTCAGTTATACTTCTCCTTTATGCTTAGAATGTGTACTAGATACCTGTATATTAGGCTCCATCTGGCCGACAGGTACTGGACCGAACATGGAACCTGCGCCACAGAAGACCGTGCGTCGACTCCTGGAATCTGGACCACATCGACACTGCGGAGGGCATACAGCCTCTGACCAGCCAATCAGCCAAGACATCGCAATCAACACACCAACCATCTCCTGATTTAAAGATAGGATTAAATAAAATTGACGAGGAAAAAAATTATAAAATTAATTAAACTAAAAATTTATATTTCGCTTAATTGTAGGTTATCAACATTTCTGTAGAGCTTAATCAACATTTATATAATAAACAGTAATTAAATATTTGTATAGTTATGTGACAGTTACATACAATAATACATACAGCCACATTTTCACCAAAATTGAGTTATCTGAAGTTCAATTCATAACGTCGGTTTTAATAATAATAATAATAATAATAATAATAGGCTTACCGAACCCGAAGGTTCGATGCCGAAACCACCAAATTCCGCCTACACTGACTCGTCCAATGTTCACCATTCAAGCCTAAGCTCCCGAGATCAGCCTTAACGCAATCCTCCCATCGGCGCTTCGGCCTACCTTTCGGACGAATACCAACTTTCTCGGAATCCTTTCCGCGATGCTATCAACTCAATTATATTCACATGATACAAGTTCCGCAATTCCTCGTTGTGGAACCTTCTAAACTCTCTAGTGGCCTCATCTCTCGTCGGACCAAATATTTTACGCAATACCTTATTTTCGAAAACCTTTAGCCGTTTTATAAAACTTATAGTTTTCGCGTTAGACCAACCACATATGGTGTACAAACACAGACGTTTTTGTAGGACTTGGTGATTTGGACTCAGGGGACCCTAAAACGTGTATTTCCGTTGCAAAACAAAATTCGAAAATTTTTACTATCGCAATACTTTCATTTGAGGACAGCCCTTGGCTGAGTGGCCAGCTCGCTTGTATCTCATGCCTAAGGTTCTGAGTTCGAATCCCAGTCCTGACGGGCTTTTATAAGCATGTAATTAAATGGGGATATTTAGTCACAGCCTCTCCCCCGGGTAGGTGAGACCCGTCATCCAAATGGTGGTCAGTCACAAAATTAGGCGAAGGGAGTGATGAATCTATTCTACAAAATGCATCAAGAAACGTGAGTGTAATCTCCCAGAAGATTACACTGCGAGGTCCAGGGCTTACACGGCCTATCGCGCCACTGGAAGATGAACAATACTTTTCTCTACTATATATTCCTTATATAGGTAAGTGTAAGTAGCTAAGAGGCGAATATATACAGTAATATTTAAAGTAATTAATTTGAAATTCCACTACCCAATGTCACCGTCCACTACCCAATAATGAAGAAGATAGGAGTTGAACTGCTAATATAGGAGCGAACTGAGTGACAGATAGAATAGCCGCTAACTCTCTGGGTCACAGCCAAGGCGAAGGATACACGGAACTCACATTTGCTCTTGAAAAGACACCATTAAGGCTAATCCATTCTCCGATCCTCCGATTAGTTAACCTTTTCTCCTGCATATAGAATATACATTCATCACAGCCAAAGGTTGAATAATGTACTTTATTTAATGTATACATTTTCAAAATCTAAAAATCTGGCGCGGGCAACACACGACTTTCACTTACCTCCGTTTTTAGAATCGATTAAAGAATTTTCAAATACAGTGAGAGGTATAAATGAGTGTAACCATTAAAGAATTAGTTAAATAGAATTTCTATAGAACATGTGTTTTATTAAATAATCTTTTATATTATTATCTAGAATAATCACTTAGTTTTCTCGGCTTTTCATCACTCTCTATTAACTTTTAAAAGGTTGTGTAGCAGATAATATTTGTTTCTAAAATCTTTAGCTTTCCAACGGTATATTATACATGTATATCACTATTCTTAAGTTAAAAAGCAAAAAATATTTTTTCAGTTTTCTCCTTTAGTTGGTTATCGAATTTGTTTAACTTATATATTAAACTGTTTTTCTTCAATAGGAACAAGTTAATATGATTATTTTTACAGAATCAACAAAATCAAAGATACTTTAGAGAAAGACAATTTAAAATATTGGCATTTAAGCCATGTCAGACTATTTTAATCATGATGAAACCTACATGATATTAAAGCTGATTAAATTTTACATCGATATAGCGAGTTTAACCAAAATCGTCGGAACCGTTTTTAATAAAATCATAAAAAAGTGCAATATGCATGGTATAAATTGGCTCATCTGGTTAGCCAAATTTGATAAAAAAAAGTTTTGGTAACATCTCGGTCGTATAGTAATCTTAAATATGAAATTTCAGTTTCATAGGACTTTTCGTTTCTACCCGGGAGTTACCACACACACACACAGACACACACACACATACCTTTTTACGGGACTTGGTTGTTTGGACTCAAGGGGTCCTAAAACGTTTATTTTCGTTGAAAACTGGAATTAGAAAATGTTCACGATCGCAATACTTTCCCTTACTATATATAGTAAGTGGAAGTAAAAATTGAGTATTTAATATAAACTGGAAACGTATGAGTTTGTTGGTTTATTCATTTAGCGTCACTTTATGTTTATCTGACGATGCTTATTTGGGAGTCTAAAATTTTTTCCATACTGTATATATTGTGTGAATGTGGTCTCATATCACTATTACTAATGTTCATATAGAAACAAATTGTAATATATCTCAATAAATAAAAAAAATTTCCTATCCAGGTTTGATTAAGAACGAAATCTTTAACGAGTACCTGACATCGCACAGGTTCTGGACCACCTTGTTACCTCCACTACAAAGGACACCGAAACTAAGGATTTGTTACTTCATTAAAAATTCCGGCAGATTTGGATCAGTGATCTTGGGCATAGAAAGTTATTATTCTAGCACTTACCCTACAATTGACTCTCAAAATATTATCATAGATTTTTTTAAATTAAAGGTAAAATATTTAATTTTATTCCTTTATTACTTATTATATCAGCTACCAATATTTTAGTGGTTTGTGAAAAATTTCCAGACTGTAATTCAGCCGTTCAACAATTAAAAATAAACGCACACCGTGCAAACAACTGAGACAACAGTAAAAAATCTGGTGCGGGCAACACACGACTTTTACTTACCTCCATTTTTAAAGTCAATGAAAGGATTTTCTAATAGAGTTAGAGATTAAAATACGTGAAACCATCAAAAAAATAATTAAATTGAATTTATATAGAAACATGTGTTTTTTCATATTATCTAAAATTATCAAATTTATCGGCTTTTCATCATTCTTTATTAACATTTACAAGTTTGTTCATAAGATAATATTTATTCTAAAAGCTTTCTAACGGTATATTATACGCGTATATTACTGTTGCTATGATCCAAATAAAAAAATTGCATTAAAAAAATATTTTTTTCAGTTTTCTTCTTTAGTCAGATATTGAATTCGTTCATCTTATATATTTATGTGTTTTTCATCGGTGGTAACGAGATAGTATATTTATTTTTACAAAATCTACAAAATTAAAGGTACTTTATAAGAAAAAAAATGTAAAATATCGGCATTTAAGTCCTGTCAAACTATTTTAATCAGAGTTAAACCTACATGGTATTAAAGCCTATTGAATTTTACGTAGATATAGCGAGTTTAAACAAAATCGTCGGAACCGTTTTCAATAAAATTGAAAAAAGGTGCAAAACGCATAGGATTAAGTGGCTCTTCTGGTAAGCTCATTTTGATGAAACAGATTTTGTAACGTCTCGAGTGTATATTTGTCTTAAATATGAAATTTATGTTTTATAGGACTTATAGTTTTCGCCCGGGAGTTAACACACACACATACACAGGACTTGGTTATTTGGACTCAGGGAACCCTAAAACGTGTATTTCCGTTGAAAACTGGAATTCGAAAATTTTCACGATCGCAATACTTGCCCTTACTATATATAGTAAGTGAAAGTAAAATTGGTAAGACGTTGCAATGGATTTATAACTGAATGGTAAATTTATAACTACTTCCTATAAAGGCACTGAATGACTCTGAAATTTTCATTGTAGGATATCCTGTTTGAATTCCTCGAATTTGCTGAGCAATTCGATCCGAATTCCTTGCATTGGTCATTTAACACTTTTTCATATAAAAAATGTCCAACAATGGTATTTAGATCCATGATTGTAGCTCCGTTCACTTTCTTTTGCGCAAGGATTGCCGTCGTTTCACAGGCTAGCAAAATATAGGTGAACATTGATTTTTCGAAAGTTAGTAATTTTCCTGACTATATAATTTTAGATTTTTAAATTGTTTTTAAGGAATGATGTTAATCTTTTGATTTATTACTATAAGATTTTCTTCTTCTTTCTTTCTTTGGCAATATATACCGCACTGGTACTTGGTCGCTATAATATAGTCCTCCGTATGCTCCTACATGACATTGTTTTTATAAAGCGCTCTCTAGCCGATTATTTTTGTGTATATCTATGGAAATACCTTGGTAAGTCTCCTTCATCTACGTATCCTCACTAATCCGTTTCATATTCATCTTTACGGCGTCAGATAATCGAAGATCGTTAGATAATTCGTATATATTGTAATGTATTGAGGATACTGAGGGATGCAGATTCATCACTGGATAAATATCATATCAATTAAATAAATATTATTAAGTCTTTGTCGGTAAAAGATCAAAAGGCGTTTACCTTAATCCATAGGCTGCCCCCCGCGGTTCAACTGGTACTTTCTAGACCCTAGGACAAAGGACCCTCGGCTTGGAGCACTTCCCATATTGACGACAATGGTAAAGAAGATTCGAAAAGATCAGTCTCATTCCAGCAACAAGAGTTGAAGTTCCATCTACAAGAAGAGGAGAGGTCCGTCGTGGTCAGAGAGCAGCTGGAGTATGAAGCCTAGAAGGGGCGCCTAAGACTGATTCCAACTTCGCCAGCCGACTAAGTGTTTTAAAGGTATCTCTTTGTTTGTAATATTGTATGGCAAAGTTTAACTATAATATCCCTCAGTATTCTCAGGCATCGTGTAAATATATTGTATATGTTTAAGTTAATTTAAATAACAATGTAATTTATTGAAACTTGACTAATTTAATCTTGCCACCTACTTGGATCGGTAAATACGATACCTTTTGAAAGGAAATCCAATGGTTTCATTAAGTATAGTTTATATATTGATTAATGATATCAATTAATCTAGTTTTTGAAGGTACCGCTGCCTTAGAAAAGCAGCCGGTTAAAAAAATAGCAATATATGTATTTTCCCTAATACAACATTTACAATCTCTGTCACCAACAGTACCATAAATTCTTCACAATTTCCTTGCAGCCATTACAGAATCCATGTTTCGCTTCTGTACGTTACCACTGGTATAATCATGAATTTATATATATTTTTTGTTGTGGTACGAGACAACAGGCTACTCCTTGATGCAAAGCATAATATTTTATAAGATAGTGTGTCCAAAATGTATATTTAACTCTACATCAAATGAGTGTTGCTTTAATAAAAAGTAACGCTGGCAACAAGTAACATCAAGGTTACTCCATGAAAAAAAAAGTAATAATAATTCAATAAAACCCACGAAGGGTGTTTATTTATAACATATTAAAATCGAAACTATTCTTAGCCAAGCGATGGATCAAGGAGGGGTTTTGACAAAGAAAACTCTCAAACACCACGCGGTTGTCTTCCAATGTGTTGTTCTAGTATTTCAGAAATGTAACATGCATAAAAATGTAATATCAATCTTAAATTTACGTTAAGGTTTACGCTAGGTAACCTATGAGTTGATTTTTTTTTTTTTTTTTTTATTGTTTTAATTTTTCACGATTGTAACACATTCCTTTATTTCAGTTTTAATAGGTATTTCATCAGGTATACGCGTATATATTTCATAATTTGATTCTGATGAGAAGACATACATTTTTTTATTATGATTGGTTTTCTTGTTTTCTATTGACAAACCTGCAACCGAAGCTTCTTTTTCATGAGCCAAGAAAAATTGATTCTTTCACATATCTACTTAATCAGCATCCACTTAGCAAGATTTAATTATAACATCCCAGGATATATTTTGGTATTGGCCTTTAAATATTTTCATAAATTATAGCCTGGTATCGGTAAAAGATAGTACACGTGTTTCTGAATCGTCGACTAATGATAATTCAGGATTAAATTTACCCACCCAGAAGCAGGTGTAGGTCATAAATCAGGCGGTGGGTGCGTTGTGCTAACCATGTTCGTTCAGGAGTAAGTTCTTTAAATTTCCTAAAATCCCCTAAGAGTGTTACCTTTATAATTATTTTATGTTTTATTTACCTCAGATAAAACCTCGAAATTTAATGTTTTTCCAGATTTTATCAAAGGTTTTCGCTTATTTTTTCAAGCATTTATATACCCATATTTATGTATCTTATTTTAGAACTAAAATATTACTGGAACTTATATGTTTAACCTTAATGATACATTGGGTTGTGTCACATGAAATGTCCATATTAAAGGTAAAGGATTTTTATTAAAAATACGATATGAAAACAAGATAATTTTATTCGAAGTTTTTGAAGTGACCAACTTTTTTATCCCCGAACTGAAAAACTCTGAACTTTGAAGTGAAACAAAATCTGAAAAAGTACTATTCACTTGATCATAATTTCCAAAAGGTTTCCTTTGACGAAGTTGTCTAAATTCCTGAACAGGTGGTAATCTGTTGGAAACAAGTCAGAAGATTATGGGGGGTGCGGAAGAGCTTCGTAGCCCAGTTCTTTCAATTTTTGCACGGTACGTTTTGAAACATGGGTCTTCCTGCCGCTCAGTGAGATCATGAGGTACCTATGTATCGAGCTTTTTTACTTTATACATTTTGAATGTCTGGAAACAGTAGATGCACTTGCATTTAGTTGTGCTGAGAGTCCTTTAACTGTTTGGTAGGGGTTTCCTTCTACTGTATGTTTGAGGACATCGTTGTCTATTACGGACGGAGGTCTTCCTCGGGGCAAGTTTTCCAAGTCGGTATCCCCAGCTGAAAACTGAGCAAACCAACGGTGAATGGTCCGTTCATTAACACTCCCTTCCCCAAACCCCTTGCAAATATTTCTAGCGGCCTCAGCTGCTGAATGGCCGTGTTTGAATTCGTACAAAAATACTACTCGGAAATCGCGTGTTTCCATGTTCATATTAGGAGGTATACTAAAAAGTTGGTAAATGATTGGGAAGCTAATATTTAAAATACAAAGGTGGAGGATTAGTAACTGTTTACTTTAAATATGTAAACATTCGGAAGAAAACAACAGAGACCTGTAAAATCCTTTATGTATTTCAGAAACTATAAAAATGGACATTTCATTTGAAACAATCCAATAATTATCATGCTGTGAGAATGGCTGACTATGTGAAAATATTAAAGGCGCAAGATCACAATGTTATGTTTATGTGTTTTGATGACTGCACCTCCAATAAATTCCTCCTCAATTTCAATTATCGATTAAACGACAACTATAACTTATTACATTTGATAGGTTGAAATTGAGGTGAATAAATGATATTATAAAGGGATGAATAACCCGAAAGGTAGGAGAATATTAACAATTTAAACTGAGAGACCGAATGTAACATAAGAGAGCACTTTGTTCCAGATATACAGTGCAAACAGATTAGTTAACGTTTCTAACATGTTCACACAAAGTATCCATATTAATAAAAAAACAAAAAAAAAAACAGTTTCTTTCTATTCCCCTAGCTTTAGTAAAGTTCCTTGTATTATTATAAATGATCACGTTTTAACTTCCAACATAGTATATGGTATTGTATTTGTGTTAAAACACTTTTAAAAACAAATCTAATGTCTACTATTCGTGTTCTTGTCTCCATTATCATGATTTTAAAATATAAAATAGTAAGCAATATGCTACTCAAGAAATTGACTTACAGTAATATTTCTAGATTAATATAAACTATGAAACATATATAAAAGTCCTGGAAATGGGGACAAGGCCCCGAAATGTAGACATTATATTTTTTCATGGTAAGTTTTTTTATTAAATTAAACATGTTGGAAGTTAAAAGTTGCTCATTTATAAAAATACAGTCATAAATAACGTACCTACGATTTCTAAAAGGAACTGTATCCATTTTATGAACTTTCACAGGAAACGCGATAATCTCTCATTATTATATAATTAAACTAATTTGATTCCTTTTGCATTAAAATATAGAATGGTTTTACTACCATCTTAATAAAACTATATTAAAGTTATGGAATGAAATGTATACTAGTACCTTTAGAAAATAATTACATTTATAATTCGCTTTCTTAAAGTACATGAGTGCTCATTAGATAATATCATTATAAGATTTAGATAAAACTAAATGATGATGGTACAAACATGTGAAATATCTATTTCGTACAAAATATACTTTAGCACTTTTTGGAAATTAACCTTAGACCGCAGTAATTTTTAAATACTTCCCTAGCTTGCCGTTTTCTGTACCATTCTAAGCATCTTTGTTCATATTTCTTTTGAAGATTGCAATATCCTCACAATTCTACGGAATATCTTGCTTAAAATTGTACTTATTTAGAAGTGTAAATCTTAATTAGGGTGCGCGTGGCTGAGTGGCTAGCGCGCTAGTCCCTCATGCTATGGTTGTGAGTTCGAATTCCAGTCCCAGCGGGGCTTTTATAAGGGTGTAAGAAAAATGGGGATTCACTCACAGCCTCTCTCCCGGGTATGCGAGACCCGTCAGCCAAATGGTGATCACTCACAAAGTTAGTCGTAGGGAGTAATGACCCTACACTACAAATTGCATCGTGAAACGTGAGTGGAAACTCCTGGGAGTTCGAACCGCGAGGCCCAGGGCCTACACGACCTGTCGCGCCACTGGAATAAAAAAAAAGTCTTAATTAGGGTGTAAATCTATTGAGAGGATAGCGATTTAATTTTTCTTTAGTTCAGCCCTACCTCGCCTTTGTTGGGATTTCTCGGGCCAGAGTGGAGGGCGAGGGATTAATGCCGAGTTAAAAAGTGCTCCAGATAGAGCATAGCTAGTAGATAGAGCGTTAGGATACTCCCTCCATGACTCGAGATCGAACTCTGGCCAGAGCAGAATTATTTATGATGTTATTTCAGCCGTGGAGCGACCTATAAGGATAAAAAAAAAACAAAAAAAAAAACTGGTTGCTGAGACTGTTTTTTTTCCTAACCAATATCTTGCACGCCTGTTGGTCATGAAACAGTGAAAAGTCTCTTCATTGTTTGTAGGGTCACAGGTTAAAATCTTAAATATGATAATTTTTTAACTACTGTATATCCACCCACAGTGAATCTAATACAATCTCAAGTTTATTTCTAAAATACTTTCTTTCTATGTAATACTATTTACTAATTATTGTACGTAAATTTTAATATTCTGTTATTTTCACTGCTAGAGAATAAATAAGAGAACCATAAATTCTGGTCGAACTTCGCAGAAAAACACTTGTATATTTATTTTTTTAAACTTTGAGAGTCTTAGAAACCTTAAATTATCAGCGTTGATTTTGAGTTTAGTTGACCGTTGAGAAATTAGATAAGGGGTGCGGTCATTAGAGAGGTTTGTTCTCATATTATATTACTAACACCATATTATTATTATATACCTAACGCATTATTAAGTATATAATTACATTATTTGTTATCTTTTTTCTCTTAGCACTGATGAAGGCCCACAATGTAGGTCTAAACGTGGGCACATAATTAAAATAGCACTATGTTTTAATGTGTGTTTCTCTCTAATAACCGCAACCCCAACCATCTTCCTCATCTAATCAAATAAAATATCAACAGATAAGAACTACCTACTATAAATATATATATCAGTTATTCATGAGTCTTGGTGACGGAGAGAAAAAGAAATAACAAAATTAATTATAACAAACTTAATCCCTTGAATATTATCTAACATTCATTTATCTCAAATAAACTTATACATATATTATAATATAGCTTTTAAAATTTCAACTAATACCATTAATTTTAAATTAATCTTCTAAAATGAATATATATGGCACTGATGACCGCGATGTTTTGTGCCATTAAAATTTTAAAAACCAACCAACAAAATTAATTAATAACAACATTGATATTTTTTCTCGGATAAAATTTTTTTTTATACATCATTAATTGACAAATATGGGATTGGTCCCGCATTCCGGTCATTTATCGTTGGGATAAGGATTCTGAGAATGATGGGGATAAACATTCAATTACAACCCTGAAACGAAGCAAGCGCGAATAATTAAGTAAGTGGATACCTTTACTTCAGGTCAAATTTACCCTCGAGTTGGCCCAACACAGCCCTGTTGATCTCAATATAATTAGGGCTAAAGCGATCGACCAGGAAGAGGAGTCTGTATTTATAAAATTTATAATTTTAAGTAAATAGTCTTTCGCAATAACTTGCAACCCAAAAATTCTTCTCTTAATTTAATTTTTGTTTGCGTTTTAGGGCGCAATTATTACCGAATTCCCCAAACGCAAGAAAAAAGCGACGGAAAATCTATTAAATTATATTAAAATATGTTACCCATATATAATACTTTGTCTTGGGAATTTCATGATATAAATATAACATTATAAAATAATATAGATTTGAGAAGGTAAGTTTAAGTTTACAGTTATAAAATAAAATAAACAATGAATTATTAAATTACTTACACACAATTATTTATTCTATATTTTCGTTTGCTTTCAAATTTATTGATGTGGCCTATTATTACGGCAATGCTAATAATATGATTTTTTTTTTTTTTCGAATCTAAAAAAAAAATTACGTAGAAGAAGGACTTGTTTAGACACAGTCTCAGAGTCAACCCTGATGAAGGCCCACATTGTAGGCCGAAACGTCGGCACATAATTAAAATAGCACTTGTTTTAAATGTGTGTTTCTAATTTATGACCGCACCCCCAACCATCTTCCTCATCTAATTATATATATATATATATATAGCGCAATGAGGGGAGAGTGTCTCAGCCTTAATATAAACAAAGTCTCTTAGCCCTTATTATAAATTACGAGGCCGGTTTTCATCCATAGCATAAAGAATCCCTTAGAAACCTTTACTTAAATAATTTTTATTTTTCAGATAGAACGATAAGCCATGTACTCCCCCATCACGTGGTGTAATCTCTAAGGAATTCTCCGTGTATTAGGAAGTGTATTCACACTTGTGATTCTTGATGATCACTATTATCTTTATAACTATCATTGTAAACATAGTGTAGGGTCATCACTCCCTACGCCTATTTACGTGAGTGACCACAAGTTGACTAAAGTATTTTGTGAGAGGATCTCTATTTACATAGAATAATTAAAACAGTACTCCATGACTGAGATTCGAATCACCTTTGGTGTGGTAGACCAACGCGATAGCCAAATAGCCAAAGGCTCCCCTGAAATTAAGACTTTCTTTCACTTAATTTAGATTCAAACCTATCAGGAGTATTGTAATAACCAGAAAATGGGATAAAAAAAATCTGGTGCGGGCAAAACACTACTTTCACTTACATCCGTTTTTAGAATCGATTAAAGAATTTTCAAATACAGTTAGAGATAAAAATGAGTGAAACCATTAAAGAATTAGTTAAATGGAATTTCTATAGAAACATGTGTTATATTAAAAAATCTATTATATTATTATTTAAAATTATCACTCTTTTGTCGGTTTTTCATCACTCTCTATTAACTTTTACAAGCTTGTGTATTAGATAATATTTTTTTCTAAAATCTTTAGCTCTCCAACGGTATATTACACATGTATATTACAGTTATTATGTTCAAAAACAAAAAATTACATTAAAAAAATATTATTTCAGTTGTTTACTTTAGTTGGGTATCCAACTCATTTAATTTATATATATTTTTTTTACCTGTTTTTCATCAGTGGTAACATGATGATATAGTTATTTTTATACAATAAACAAAATGAATGGTACTTTAGAGGAAGAAAATTTAAAATATCGGCATTTATGTCCTGTCAGACCATTTTAAACAGAGTTAAACCTACATGGTATTAAAGCCTATTGAAGTTTCAGTAGATATAGCGAGTTTAAACAAAATCGTTGGAACCGTTTTCAATAAAATTGAAAAAAGGTGCAAAATGCATAGTATAAAGTGGCTCTTCTGGTAAGCTTATTTTGATGAAAAAGATTTTGTTACGTCTTGAGTGTATATTTGTCCTAAATATGAAATTTCACTTTTAGAGGACTTATAGTTTCCGCCCGGGAGTCAACACACAACACACAGACCTTTTTGCGGGACCTGGTTATTTGGACTCGGTGGACCCTAAAACGTGTATTTCCGTTGAAAAATTCGAAAATTTTCACGATCGCAATACTTTCCCTTACTATAAATAGTATGTGAAAGTAAAAAAATGAACAAAATAAAATAGATGTCAGGCATGAGGAAGGAAAGTACCTAGCATCACGTCTTCACGTCGGTTTTGTGTATGTTGTCAAGCATTTTTAATTAATAGAAGTTCTTTAGATTGTGTTCATGAGCTTAAGGTTATTTGATTATGGGCCATTTGGAGGGTTCATAGCTTTAGTTAGCTGAGCGAAGTTTTGGAGAAGGCTCAAAAGGGGCTGGATAAGATTATTCAACCCTCTTATTATTCGCGATGAATTTTCACATGAAGAAGGCAGCTGAGGAATTTTCCACCTCACATTGGAGCCTGATGGTTCGTTATGGGGTGACGACGGCTGGAGTGGTGGTTCCAAATGCTGGGGTGTTCGAATTCTTAAAATTAAAAATTAGAAGCAGACAATTAGAAGGCCAATTCGGACGTATATTGTTGAGCTTTGGGGCTCTACTAAACCATCAAATTCCTCTTAAATCTAATCCTTACAATCCAAAGTCCTTAGTAAAATCTTCAACGCTTCCTACATTGTCACAATAACATTATAGTTTCGTATTTTTCTGTTTTGATCCGAACCTGATACCTCTCCTTCCGTGGCAAACTCTATTTCCACTCGTTTGAATCCTTTCTTTCTCGTCCATACCCGATAATCCTCCGAGATTTCTAATTTAGAATATTCATTGGAAAGCTGCCGATTGGTAGCTTCTATAGAAGTCTTGTTTGTGTCTTCTTTTTCTTTTAGTCTTTTTACTAGTTGGGTAATATAATATAGTTATAAATTTCAATAAATAATTGGGAAAAAAACAAGTCGGTTATCTAAACTAAATTAAATATAAGATAATAATTGTACCTGCTCTAGGTATATGAAAATAAAATAAAAAGTTATTATTATGATGTGAAACACAACATGCCTCCATAGATAAAATCGAATTCCTACGATTTCATCTTGACCAGTGAAACAAATGGAATACTTGTACGAGAGAGAAATGAGAAAAAAACCGATCCCAGAGCAGGCTGTGGCAGTGGGCAATCATTTCTGGATGGTCTTTTCTTGTTTGACCTGGATACTAACAAGAAATTTCCTCCTCTTCGATACTAAACATAGAGAATAAAAGAATAAAGAAAAATGAGTAACAGAAAATAACGGTGATGGCAAAATTATACTATTTAAACAAAATCATGTGTGTGTGTGTGTGTATTTAAAGTAAGAAAGTGAATTTTATTTTGGAACATTCAGCCCCCTAAGATTAATAGTAGTGTACAAAAACAAACCCTTGTGTTTGGCAAAAAACAAATACAAAAAAAACAAAACAATATTTATGTATATATGTGTGTGTGTGTTTGTGTGTAATATATCTGGTATATATTATGATATATATATATATATATATATATATATATATATATATATATATATATATATATATATATATATATATAGCGAGCAACACACTCACTTGTTAAACTCATTTTAAGAAAATTTAAATGGAGTTAGGCATGTAAAATGGTTAGCTTTCGAGTAACTAATATACTAGTTAATAATATATTATATTATTATCTAATGCTACCACTTACAATTATTTTGTTTGTTTATTTATTTTATGTTACTTGAGTCCGATGTCACTTCATTTTATGAGTCCGAAATTTCGCCTATCCAGTTTTAATTAGGCTGGGGATCATTAACAAATTCCTATCATCGCGTAGCTTTAGGATCACCTTTTTACTTCCCTTCTGAAGGACGTCATAACTAAGGATTTTTTATTCCTATTAAATAAAAAAATACTTGGGCCACTTGTCAGGTTTGAAACCGCAAAGTTGTACATAGAAGTAGTTGTTTTTGTTGTTTTAATTTTAATAGAAAAAAAAAACTGTTTATGATTATTATCTTCCTCACATCATTAGATCAAAAGAGTTACCAAAATTAAGTTAGCAAAAGAAAATAAACAAATAAATATACATAGAATAGAATAGAAAAATAATTTTTATTCTGGGACTGGGTCCCTTAAAAAAAACATGATATGTACAATTCAGATATACAATGTGTCTGGTCATAAGACCAAAGGATTATAATTAATTCTTAGTCACAAAGCTTTGAGAAGAAAGGAAAGGATACAATAACACAAAAGAGTAAAATAAATAAATAACTTCTGATAGATTAACGTATCGAACAAAACTAAACATTGAAACTGATTCTTAATAATTCGTTCATATAAAAATATGAACAATAAAGAATTTTTTTTTTTTAATTGATATTTGAAATACCAGGCTTGTTGAGCGTCTGTTTGAGATGACAACAGGTACTAGAACAGCTGGGACTTGAATGAAGGTAGGGAAGAAGCATAGCGGATATGAGTACATAGGGAATTCCAAAAAGTAGGGAAAGCGGATATATATATAACAATAATAAATAAAAAAAACATAAAATGAAATGTTAATATAATAACATAAATAAATCATTAAAAAATAAATAATAATAATAATTAAAAAAAATACTGAACTAAAATATTGTACCAATATAAAAACTAAAAAAAAAAAAAGAAGATTCCATTGAAACTCAATGTAAATATTTTTAATTTTAAGTTTATTTAAACCTTTTAAAATTTCTTTCAAGAAGTTTCTAGTGCGCACAATACTTTTCCTTCTTACCATCGCCAGATATGTACTTGTACAACTTTTGAGGAAAATTATTGTGTCTCTAACCGTTGAAAAGGATCTATATTCTATAAAATGCCTTATCCCTTCTTTACCAATGCAATGAATTTGAATAACAAGCATAAAATAAGTCGGGAACAACGCCTTTCGCCGTAAATAAGAAAGTTAACAGCAAAGTTAGGCGAAGAGATAGCCAAGGACTTCGAGAAGCTAAGGAGTAAATATCTTTCATTTCAACAAGATCGTATCAAGATTATTTATGCGTTTTGTGAAGTTTAAGCCTACTTTGAAACATAATTTTGTTTTTCATATTAATAAAATGAAATTATAGAGATAAGAAAATATTTGTCGGACGTTAGGATTTGTATATACTTTTTACACTATTATTATCTTTTTTAGATGAACGAATTCTTATTTTATAAATAATTTACAAGAACAGCTGATGCGCTCGATGATAACAGTCATACGTTACTTCGTCTCTCAGATTTTTGCTCTTTTCAGTAGGAATTCGCTTGAGTTCAGTCTGGAAAACATCACTAGACTTCAAGAAAACCACAACAGTGAATATTGGAGAAATATCGGTAAGCAAAGTTATAATTTACTTTGTAGAATCGCGAAAAGTGAAAGGAGGGTCACTGATCAGCTGATTGCCGCTAGCTCGGCAAGCTCGGGCTTGCTTTTCTTTAATTTATCTTTCTTTTATTATCTTTCCTTCTCATTCTCATCTCATTATTTATTTATTATTTTTCCTTTTTTTTTTTTTTTTTTTTTTTTTTTTTAATCAATGAGATATTTTCATCAAGTTATGTCCTCAAAAGCTACAAGTAAAAGATCTAGATCTGCAGGTTCAAACTCGTCTCCTACAAAACAGAGACCTCGCCGTGAAAATAATAAAAAAATGATTCCACCAGCGACCGCTTCAGCTACCTCTTTAGGATCTGAACCACAGCCTAGCACATCATCACAAGGATTAACTGACGAATCGCCGTTTTTTACACCGAATCCATTTCAGATCCTCCAAAATGAAAAAGAAACCATGGAATCTTCTCCTATACCCAGGGGACCACTACCTCCACCAATATTTGTTAAAAATATTAAAAATTTTCAACTGATGTGTGCGCATTTAAACAAAGTAACTGATCCTAATAGTTATTCTTGTATAAGTAGAACCAGTGATACTAAAATATCCCCGACTACCGCCGAAAGCTACAGAAAAATAGTGAAATATCTGACTGAGACCAAAGCTGATTTTCATACCTATCAGTTGTTCCAGGAGAGGGTTGTAATTAGAAACCTACACCCTTCGACACCAGTTACAGCTATCAAGAGAAACTGACGGAGATAGGCTATAAAGTGCGGCAAGTGACCAATGTCCTAAAAGATAAAATTCCACTGCCTCTATTCTTCGTGGACTTGGAACCATCAGCAGAAGTTGAAAAAATTTACGACCTCAATAGGTTGTACTATACTAGTGTAAGAGTTGAGAAACCTTACACTAAGAAATGAATAGTTCAGTGCCATAATTGTCAGGCATATGGTCATATGAGAACTTACTGCCACCACACACCACGCTGTGTAAAATGCGGTGAGCAACATAAATCAGAAGAATGTACACGATTAAGATCAACACCCGCTGTATGTGCTCTGTGCCTCGAGGACCACCCGGCTAACTACAAGGGATGTCAAATCTACAAGAACCTCAAAAGCAGATACCAAAAACCTCAGAATCTGGATGAAACAGCAGAACCGATCAGAAGCAGAAGACAACCTTCAAAAACAATTGATTCCAATGTAACATTTGCCCATCTACTTGGAGGTGGGAACCAGAACAAAGAGGCCCTGCCGGAACAACGCATACTTCAAAATCCTGAACCCCTTCCACAATCACCTATTCCTCAAAATTTACCCAACCCTCAAATACCTCATCCGCATCAAATTTCTCATATTCCTCCTCCATCAAATGTCACAGACCTTACAAGTTTGATGACATCCTTCATCACTGAAATCAAATCCCTTGTTATGCCGCTAATATCACTACTTATTAATCTCGTATCAAATTTAATCCCTTCCTTAAAAAATCCTTAAATGACTACACCTAACTCCTTGTCCATTCTCCTTTGGAATGTGAATGGTGTTAGAAATCACACTAACGAACTTACAGTTTTATTGCAAGACAAAAACGTTGATGTAGCACTTATTACTGAAACTAGACTAACCACTAAACAGTTCTTTAAAATATCTCAATACGTAACATACCGTACAGACCACCCAGACGGAAAAGCCCATGCCGGTACTGCTGTCATTGTGCACCAGTACCTCTCCCACCATATACTCCCAGTTCCCTCCTATGATTTCCTACAATGCACCGCCATAGTAATCAAGACTTTTTCTTTTCCGATCACCCTCGCATCAGCGTACTGCCCTCCTAAACATTCCATCTCTAATATTCTATTCGAATCCTTCCTCAATTCCTTAGGAAACCACTTCATTCTGGGTGCAGACATGAATGCTAAGAACCAACAATGGGGCTGCAGATCCACGAATTGTCGTGGGCGGAATTTACAGTCTGCACTCAGCTCTAGACGTTTCAACCTCCTGCCTCTTGACTCCCCTACCTACTGGCCAACTGATCCTAACCGTAATCCTGACATCCTTGACTTCTTCATTCACAGCGGATTAGGCTCCCTAAACATGTCGGTGACTCGCCTTGATGAACTGTCCTCTGACCATAGTCCATTGCTCCTTAAAGTATCCCTAATTCCTACTCCTAAGCCCACCCCACCGTCATTTATCAGAGGACCAGTAAACTGGGACCTTTTTCGCCAAATCCTGACCAGTGATATTGACCTCAGAGTGAAACTCAAAACTCCAGATGACCTTGACGATGCCGTAAACTCCTTCACCATCGCTATTCAACAAGCTGTTTGGACAGCCTCCTCTCCCTAGCACTCCCAGATAAGTCATAACCAAAATCATTTACCACAACACCTCATAGACCTCATCTGCACCAAACGCCGATCCAGATCCTTATGGCAACGCACCCGTCACCCCACAGATCGCCGCTCCTATAACTTTTATTGTAGACAATTAAAGAGGGAGCTGGCGACCTTCCGTTCCCAATCCTTTAGTTCCTTCCTTTCTTCTCTTTCGGCTTGTGACAATTCCCTGTGGAATGTCACCAAGAAAATTCTAAAATCCCACCATATTCCCATCCCCTCCGTCGTAGTAATGGTTCCTGGGCTGCGTCTGATGAAGACAAAGCCGAGGAACTTTCCAAATACGTTTCCCAAGTCTTCACACCTCATCCAGAATCCAATCCAAACCACACTGCAGTAGTGATCCAGATCCTTATGGCAACGCACCCGTCACCCCACAGATCGCCGCTCCTATAACTTTTATTGTAGACAATTAAAGAGGGAGCTGGCGACCTTCCGTTCCCAATCCTTTCGTTCCTTCCTTTCTTCTCTTTCGGCTTGTGACAATTCCCTGTGGAATGTCACCAAGAAAATTCTAAAATCCCACCATATTTCCCATCCCCTCCGTCGTAGTAATGGTTCCTGGGCTGCGTCTGATGAAGACAAAGCCGAGGAACTTGCCAAATACGTTTCCCAAGTCTTCACACCTCATCCAGAATCCAATCCAAACCACACTGCAGTAGTGGAACAGTTCCTTCAGTCTCCAATCCCGCTTTCATTACCTCCTAAAGCAGTTAATCCCTCTGAGGTCAAATATCTTCTCCGAAAACTTGCACTCCGTAAATCTCCTGGATACGATCTCCTCACTCCTCAGATTCTCAGACAGCTTCCATCTAAAGCCGTTATATTTCTTACATATATTTACAACTCCATTCTACGCACTACTCATTTTCCTCTCTTATGGAAACATTCCACAATAATTCTCTTCCTAAAACCAGGTAAACCTCCTAACACTACGACATCATATAGACCTATCAGCCTACTCCCAATCCTTTCAAAAATCTTTGAAAATATCCTCCTCAAACGAATATTACCGTTATTAGAATCCCACACTATTCCTTCCCATCAGTTTGGATTCCGTTCCCAACATTCAACCGTTCAGCAAGGGCTCCGAGTCTTTGACCATATTTCCTCTGCCCTTGAGAACAAGGAGTACTGCTCGGGTGCATTTCTGGACATAACGCAAGCATTTGACCGGGTGTGGCACTAGTTAATGCTTCTTATTATGTGTCCAACCATACCTTACACCGCGACCTAAATATTCCATTTATTTTAGACCTTATACCATTAAAATTCTCTAAATTCCATCAGAACCTTATCCATCACCCTAATCCCCTAGCTCAATCCTTATCCAGCTCCACACATCCTTACCATCCTCCTAGAAGGTTGAAACGGCAGTGGCTTTGAGACCTCTTGTAAAATGTATATTGGAGTTCTAGCATTGGCTAGATTCTCCACTCACGTGCTGTATGCTTGTGAATTGTATATAGGTATGAGTGACTTTTGTATATATTTTTATTGATTTTGTTTTGTATTTATTTGTATTGTATTATTATTATATAAATTTGTTGTTTTGTATATATCGTGTGAATGTAGTATGAATGTTGTACTTTATCCCTATTAAAAATATTGTTCAATAAAGAATTGTTTCTAAAAAAAAAAAAATAAATAAATAATTTACATTCACTGGAACATTAACATATTAACAAAAACAAGATAAAATCTAGTTAGGTACAAGCGTTGAACCCTTATCTTACTAACCATTAATAGTTTTCAGATGAGGAAGATGGTTGGGGGTGCGGTCATAAATTAGAAACACACATTTAAAACAAGTGCTATTTTAATTATGTGCCGACGTTTCGGCCTACAATGTGGGCCTTCATCAGAGCTAAAAGAAACAAGATAACAACCAATGTAATTATACACTTAATAATGGGTTAGGTATATAATAATAATAATGGATATATCCATACTCATATCTTTCTCCGTTACATATCCTGACATATAATTGTTAGTTTAATATTACATTATTTTAAAATTTAAAATTATTTTTTTATTCAGACTGTTTCTCTTTTTTTTAATGAATATGTTCTTTTTATATATTACCTATACTCTTAACTATGTTTTTAATATATTACCGTCATATATCACTTCAAAATTGTTCAGATTTAAAATTTTAATTGTTCACATATTTTTTCTTTGTCATTTTTTTCATTTGCTTAGTCTCTCTTTATATATTCTTATTACAATATTATCATCCCAGTTCTGTTTACTTCCATACTTTATAACTATCATTTTAATTTTGTTTATTTCCATACTTTATAACTGTCATTTTATTATCATTTTACATTTAATTTTATTTATGTTCCCATATTATATTACTGTCATATTATTATTATATACCTAACGCATTATTAAGTCTATAATTACATTGGTTGTTATCTTGTTTCTTTTTGCCCTGATGAAGGCCCACATTGTAGGCCGAAACGTCGGCACATAATTAAAATAGAACTTGTTTTAAATGTGTGTTTCTAATTTATGACCGCACCCCCAACCATCTTCCTCATCTAATTTCTCAACGGTCAACAAAAACTCCATCCTTATTAATAGTTTTCATTAACCACATTACCTGCATAGTTGAACAGACGGTATATGCATAATGTATAGTAAAGGAACCAGTATAGATCCTTGCAGTATTTTTGTCTAGATTGGTAGAATATGAGGAGAGAATTGAACAATAAAACTTATTTTAAATATAAAATTCCTTGAATTATCTTCCAAAAAAAAAAGGAAAAAATCAATTTCGAAAAGACCAACGAATATGTTTTTTCTAAGTAATAATTAAAAATAATAAAAATCATTCCAAAAGATCCCTGATGTGTCCCTACTGATATGGATTATATTCTTATTTATTTGTTGTTTTTATTAAATAATCCGTTGTTTTTAAACACTAATAACACATCAGTGGGCTTGTTCGACCGTAAGAACTCCAATTACAGTTTATTTTACATTTTTTAATGAATATGCTACGAGCCTAAGTATTGCTAATCGAAGGTTCGTCTGTGGTGTAGTACCTTGTACAACAGTCTTTTATACCCAAAATCGCGGTTTGTAACCCGAAAAACGGGCCCAGGATTTTTAAAGGAATATAAAAAAAATCATTTGTTATGTTGTCCTTCGGAGGAAACGTAAAGTAGCGGTCCCGAGCCTGGATGATGTTAGATAATTGTTAAAGATCCGTATTACAATAAAACCTGGATAGCCGAAATTTCAGACACCTACTGTAGCATAAAAGTGACGTTAAATAAATAAATAATTTGAATCGATTATTCTGTAAATGTACGAATACTCTGTATATATATATATAATTGTATGTTGACCTAATGTATTGATTTATTTAATTTGTTGAGAAAAAAATATTATGTATAAATGTTTAAAATTTTATAAAAAAATTAACCAAAGTATAGAATGCCTTAATGAATATATAATTATTGTATCATCTAAATGATATAATCATTATAGATATGTTGTATATTATTAACTGTGCAAATATGTTATTCTCAAGGGACACAGTCCCAGAATAAAAATCAATTTCTATTATTGTTTCACTATAGGCAAGAAAAAAATTATTGTTTTACATTAAAAATAAAATTTAGACATACATTAAATCAATTTTGACCTTTCTCATCCACATAAATACGAAGGTTAAACAATATTTTCTGCTTGGAAAGATAAGCGTAATCTTGTTCTAAGTCTTATCCTCCTAAAACTACCTCTCAATCGTTTGTTTATTCGATGGCTCGGCTCTCACAAGGACCTCCTGAAGAATCCTCTTCGAGGAAATATAACAAGACCCTCTTATTGTAGGGCTACATCCCTAAGAAGTGATATATAAGATGAATATCCTTATACATAGGGATAAAAAAGAAACAATAATAAAAATAATAATAGGCTTAGCGAACCCGAAAGTTCGATGCCGATACCACCAAATTCCGCCTACACAGACTCATCCAATGCTCAACCATTCAAGCCCAAGCTCCCGAGATCAGCCTTAACGCAATCCTCCCATCTCCGCTTCGGCCTACCTTTCGGACGCCTACCAGTCGGATCAGCAAATACCAACTTTCTCGGAATCCGTTCATCATCGAGCCCAACAACTTTACTCGCCCATTTGAGTCTCCGCGATGCAATCAGCTCAATTATATTCACAGGATGCAAGTTCCGCAATTCCGCGTTATGCAACCTTCTAAACTCCCCAGTAGCCTCATCTCTCTTTGGACCAAATATTTTACGCAATACTTTATTTTCGAAAACCTTAAGCCGCTGTTCATCCTTTAAAGTAAGCGGCCACGTTTCACATCCGTAAAGAACCGTTGGAAGAATAATAGTTTTATAAATTCTAATCTTTAAGTTTTTAGATAGAAGCCGCGAACTAAGCAACTCAGCAACTGAATAATAACACGCATTTCCCACCTTTAACCGGGACTTTATTTCTTCCTGGATTTCATTTTTTCTAGTTATAATTGAACCTAAATACTTGAATTTCTCTACGTGTTCAAAAGTATGACCTCATACATCAATATCTCCAAGATCGACACCGTTTCTGCTACTAATCATATACTTCGTTTTATCGGTATTTAATTCGAGTCCTATTTCTTTACCGGTTTTTATTAACACACTCGTATTTAGTTGTATGGTTTCCGTGTCTTCACCTAGCAGTACCAGATCATCGGCATACCCCAAAACCGGAATCTTGTCACCCATATTTAAGCCTTTCTCGGTACACATCACCTTTTCTATGACATATTCTAAAGCTATATTAAATAACACAGGTGAAAGGGAGTCACCCTGTTTTAAACCCGATCGCACCTCAAATCTCTCGGAGTAATTATGACCGATTCTAACTTTATGGAATGTTTCCGACAAACACATCTCTACTAGGTTTACTAACTTTCTAGGTATTCCCTGTTCAATCATGATGTTATATAGCTTCTGACGGTCTATTGAATCATAAGCCTTTTTAAAATCGATATAAAGTTGATGGACTACACCGTTGTATTCCAATTTTTTCTCTAATATTTGACGTAGGGAAAATATTTGGTCAATAGTCGAGCGATTCCGCCTAAAACCACATTGGTAATCTCCGATAATTTCCTCAGCGTATTCCGTGATTCGACTGGTTAGAATTGACGAGAATATTTTATAGCATACTGGGAGAAGAGAGATCCCAAGATAGTTGTTACAATCTGACCTCGGTCCTTTTTTGTGAATCGGAATAAGTATTGATTCTTTCCATTCCTCGGGCATTTTTTCAGTTTCCCAGATCTTTTTAACTAAAAAATGTATTTTGGAAACGCCCGCTTCTCCACACGTCTTGATTAATTCACTCGTGATATTATCATTTCCTGCGGCCTTATAACGTTTTAATTTTCCTATCGCCATTTCGACTTCCTCTTTACTCGGTGCGTCTATCCATGGTTCAGCGCTCTGATATTCAGAGAGAGGATATTGATGGAGATTGAGGAGATTGAAAAAAGAAACAATAATATGGAAAAAAAAAGATTGAGGAGATTGATGGAGATTGAGGAGATTGAAAAAAGAAACAATAATATGGAAAAAAAAACTAACAAAAGATATCTTTCGTGATAGATAGAGACGTCTATAGAAATTAGTTTTTTGTGTAATAAGGAAGAGGGAATAAAATTATGTTAAGTATGCCATTAAATATGACTATAGAAAAACGCTATTTTAGCCATGTCATTATTATTATTAATTATAATTATAAAAGGCTTACCGAACCCGAAGGTTCGATGCCGATACCACCAAACTTCGCCTACACTGACTCGTCTAATGTTCGCCGGTCAAGCCCAAGCACACGAGATCAGCCTTAATGCAATCCTCCCATCAATGCTTCGGCCTGCCTTTCGGACGCCTACCAGTCGGTTCAGCGAATACCAACTTTCACGGAATCAGTTCTTTATCGAGCCCATTTGAGTCTCCGCGATGCTATCAACTCAATTATATTCACAGGGTACAAACTCCGCAATTCCGCGTTGTGCAACCTTCTAAACTCCCCACTGGCCTCATCTCTCTTCGGACCAAATATTTTACGCAGTAACTTATTTTCGAAAACCTTAAGCCGTTGTTCATCCTTCAAAGTAAGCGACCTCGTTTCACATCCGTAAAGAAATTATTGTTTTTTCTGGCGGAAACACAATCGGAGTAGTGTTTTAACAAGCTCACGCTGGGGCGAATATCTACGTTTTTCCGCGTGGGGCGGGACTGAGTTAGCTGCTTTCGCTTCGTGGGGTGGGGCGGTACTATTGCAAGTTCCAACGTGTTTAATGCCAGATCTCAACAGTTTCAGGATTCTAACGCACTAGATGCGAGATTGTAACAGTTGTGACATACACATATGACTTTAAGGAGTAATGATGCAAATACTTAAAAAAAAAATCGTATTATTTATTATTAAAAATTATTCTTATATTATTATAATTATATATTATATTCTTACATCATATTTTTGGAAAAAATATGAAAAGAAATCACGCACAGCTAAATAAAATTCGTAAATAAGAGTAATCAAGTTAAAAACAACCGATATGTGTCGTTTGAGGGGGGAGGGGGAGGGTGGAAAGTTATAAAATGTTTAATAAATAAACTCTTATACTAGGTAATTTCTACAACATATAATGTTGGGAAATATTAAAATAAATCTATTTTCTAAAATCAAGTGACTCACCTGTGATGCATGTCACCCCGGCGTGAACGTGTTAATCTTTAAGTGGTGAGGTAGGGTATACAGTTCCCCAACCGACTTTCAAATGTTTCCCACGAGGTGGAATTCAAAATATATATATAATGTATACATCTAGTAAATGTGATACATGATTATACTGTCTTGTTTCACATGTAGGGATACCGCCCAATGATAGCTCTTCAAAAACTATGCTAAACTAGAAGGTCTCGAGGCCTTCTTTCTTCTTCTTCTTTTCAGACGTTTCGTAGGATTATCAGTGATTGTAAAGGAGGCAAGGATTGAAACTAATGAGTGGGAATGGAGTTTGTCATGAAATGAGTGGTACCTGGTTCGGGCCAAATCAGTAATATAGGGAAAATGAGCAACATAATTATTTATGGATGAGTTTATTTGTGTAAAAATAAGGAGAATTTAGGATGTTTCGATGGGTTTTTGATTGTATGTAGTGGAGACGGGGAGAATTTGATAGCTTAAGAGACCCAAATCTCTACTTTGTAAGCCCATATAGGTCTTATGATAGTCATGTCAATGAGCCTTTTGTACTTCAGTGGAAGATTTGAGCGTTGTCCAGTAAGTGCTGAAGTAGTCGAAAACTTCGGGCATTTTCCGGTCGTTTTAGTCTTGTGTGAGCGTTTGTTCAGGTTCAGTCCTCGGTATCGGATCTGTTCAACAGGGACAAAAGGAGTGTTATTGAAAAATACTGTTGGGCAGGAAGTCATAGGTTTACGACAAAGGGTAAAGGTTGTTTGGTGGGATTTATAGGAATTTATTTTTATTCTCCAATTCTGACCATACTTCAAGGTCTCTGATGTGGGATGGAAAAGTTTGGGAGGCAGTAGTTGGATCGTTGTTGACTGAGTACACAAAAGTGTCATCAGCATAGGTAGAAAGGAAGGTGTTAGAACGGGATAGGATATTTGCTGTATAAAGTGTGTAAAAGATGGGTCCTAAAATATTACCTTGAGAAACACAGCATACTGATTAAAAAGGAATGAAAAGGAACTATTATGACTTACTTTGAAGAACCTGTCAGTGATGTAGGACTGGATAATGAGGAAGTATGTAGGTGGTTCTTGAAATTTAACTTTTTTTTTTACTTTTTAAAAAATCAATAAAAGTTACAATTTATCATACAGTGAAATTTTTTGAACTGTTTAAAAAATGAAAAAAACGGTTTCGGGATCTCAGTACCACACCTCCCAACGAAAGTAACTTTTTTCATTCTGGGTGTACATTGGGGCTTGGGGTACTGAGTGCTCCAAAACTCTTTAGCTCGCAATTTTGGTGAGCTAGGAGGCTTTTCCCTGGATATAGGCAATTCTCTTTGACTATTTTTTAACTTTTAATATATACATTTTTTTTTAAATCTCAGTTGAAATGGCTTTCCAATACCTAAAATAAATGGCTTTCCCGCAATTTCATCTCATTTTTTATTTAATTTCTATAAGGAATGTCGGAACAGCCTTCTCTCTCCTGATTTAAAGAAAGCATTTCTTTTCAACATCAACAGATTTATGTAGAAGGGTTCCAAGAAGTTCAACTTCTCCCCAAAACTAATTTTGATCCAATAAGACCGAGTTAAGCCTTCGGGTTCATCATAGCTCTCCGGAAGAATGATAGAAAAACGATGGAGGTGTACAAATTTAGCCTACAACTAACACGCAAGAAATGTTCCGCATTGGTATCCTAAGAATTACTGTGCGAAGAATTACGCAGACAAAACCTCTTACAGGATTTTTTATAACTCATTTAGTTTCCTATTTTTAAAGAATATTTATGTAACTTTAAAGTCCATTTTGATTTAATATTTTCAATAATGAAGCCTTTGTTTGACCGGAAAGACAAAAAATTACCTCCCTTCGAAATTTGAGGGTTTACGTTTCAAGATGCTTTGGACCCGAATAACGAATAAAAAGGGGATCACTAGTAGCTGGGTGGCTACCATAACAGCCTCCAATGCCAAAGGTCACGGGTTAAAACCCGCAGGTGGTCCGAGGATTTTTTAATATGAGTAAAAAATCCTTAAATATGCCGTCCTTCGGTGTGGACGTTAAAAGGTGGTCCCGAATCTGTGCGATGTCAGGTACTCGTTAAAAATCCCTATCCTAATAAAACCTGGAAAGGCAAAATTTAGGAATCCCCCTGTAGCATCGTCCGATTAGCCTGAGTAGCATAAAGTGACGTTAAATAAATAAACAAACAAACAACAAATAAATAAAAAATCCGTTTTTCAGCCGTCCGCTGTCCGCGGAATTTCCCCAAAACTAGTGGACCAATTTTTTTTTTTTTAATTTGCCATAAGAATATTAGGGCATTCAACGATTATCCTAACACCTAGACGTTGATATCAGCTGGTTATTTTAAAAAATTACGGCCGATTAAAAGTGATTTAATTCAATAACTCAGTTATTTTTGAAGATAGAGAACAAATTATTAGTATTTTTTGACCAAAAACAGCGAGCTTATAGAAAATTATATAAACGAGAAAAAAAAAAAACCCACTTTTTTTTCACTTACGTTTCAAGATGCTTTGGACCCGAATAACGAATAAAAAAGGGATCTCTAGTAGCTGATTGGCTAGCATAACAGCCTCAAATGCCAAAGGTCACAGGTGCAAACCCGCAGGTGTTTCTAGGATTTTTTAATGGGAGTAAAAGATCCTTAAATATGCCGAGGGGACGTTAAAAGGTGGTCCGAGCCTGTGCAATGTCAGGTACTCGCTAAAGATCTATATCCTAATTAAACCTGGAAAGGAAAAAATAAGGACTCTCCCTGTAGCATCCTCCGATTAGCCTCAGTAGCATAAAGTGACGTTAAATAAATAAACAAACAAACAACAAATAAATAAAAAATCTTTTCTCAGCCGTCTGCTGTCCGCGGAATTTCTCCAAAACTACTGGACCAATTTTTTTTTTTTTTTAATTTCCATAAAAATATTAGGGCATGCAACGATGATGCAAACACTTAGACGTTGATATCAGCTGGTTAAAAGTGATTTAATTCAATAACTCAGTTATTTTTGAAGATAGAGAACAAATTATTAGTATTTTTTGACCAAAAACAGCGAGCATTTATACAAAAAAAATGAAAATTTTATCCATAAATACACCCTTAACTCAGTTATTTTTGAAGATATAGAAAAATGTGTATAGAGTTTCAGAATCAGTAAAGCGTGATAAAGAAGAAGGAAAAAAATAAAAAAGTTAATAAAAAGTTGATTTGTATATTCAAGTCACAAATTATATTAGATTTAATTAAACCAAAAATCGGCTATTATTGAAGATGAAGAAACATTTAAAAGGCTTATGAGATCAAGACAGCGCGATGCACAATGTGAAAAAGAAAAGAAAAATCTTATATGGTCGAGCCAAAACGTATAAGAGACTCCCTCATAACTAGGTTATTATTGATGAAAGAGAAAAAATTTAAGGTGTTCTGGAGTCAGGAAATTTTATTTGATTTATTTGAATGAAAATCCAGTCTAGTATTAAATTATATTGGTTTATTATTTTCCCTAATGAAGCTTTGTAATCAACCAAAAAAAAATAAAAAATATTAGCTCCCCTCCCTCCTTCAAAATTGAAGGGCTTAAGTTTCAAGATGCGTATAACCCGAATAAAGAATCCGTTTATCCTAATTAAAGAAGAAATAAATAACAATAATTTAGTGCTATTTCATAGAGAATTAAATGTTCTACAAAATAAAAAAATAATCATTAAAATTTGTTCAGAACTAGCAGATATGTAGCGTCTTAAAATTAGCAGTAGTGATATGCCATTTTCCTTGGATTTATTTATATTACTTAATCATATTACTTAATTGCCTATCTACAGCTTTATAAACAGTTATACCCTAATATTGTTATTTGAAAATAATAAACAATCGTGTAATAATTTGTAGCTTTTTTAAAATTACAATTAGTTTCATTATTATACAATTTTGTATTTAAATATTTTTCTACTTTAAAATAAATTGTGGCCATTTAACGGAAATATTCATACAAAATTCAATTTTTTTCCAGATATTTTTTATCTTAATAATATCCTAATCTTAATAATCCTTTTAATATCAAAAGAAGCTTTAAATAATAGAAATAAGACTAGAATATTTATTTATTTAATATAATAAATTTAAAAAAAATAATATATTTTAATGATTAGGGTTCTGAGTACCCCACTTTCTGGAAAATGGAAGCTTTTTCTGATCCATACGTAAAAGTTAACCGAGTCATTGGCTTAAAAATTTTAGACTGACATATTGGTTCAAATACTTTCAAATACAAATTGGTTAATCGGAGGGGACCTTTACTGTAAGACGACAAAACCTCAAGGCAATGATGAACCTAAACGAACTATTTTACGAAGTTTTCAGGCAACAGCCTTGTTCGCCAGACTTGTCTTACTCATATTTCCGTCTGTTCAGAAATTTAGACAACTTCCTTAAAAATAAAATTTTTGAGAACGAATCTCATGTCATAAGCGCATGTTCTGACTTCATTTATTCACAAAAACATGAATTTTCTGAGTTCTGAAACTGAAAATTTGATTTAATTTCACGAAGAAACAGAAAATGAGGATAATTATTTAGATCAAATATGATTTAATAAAATCATAATTGTGTAATATATAACATGTTTACTTTATTATATGGTGTACTTTGCGAAGTAAAAAATAATAATAAACACGAAAGTTTCTAGTCAAAATGAGCTTATAAATGTGGGAGAGTTTTGGATTTGAGACTAACTTTGAAAGGACCTTATTGTGGGACAGCCCCACGTAATGTGGGACGGTGGGTCACTTCTCGCTAAGGTAATCTGAAATATAATTAGCTTTGATAAAGAGCTAAATAGGACATTCTCTTCAACAAAGCATGAATTCAGTTTCAAACTTCCTTTCATCTACAACTGGATTAAGCAAGGTACATAGGCATCTAAAAGTAAACATAAGATTTTGCATTTATAAATACTAACTTATTTGTTTATTATTATCTAACCTAATCGGGAAAATTTTACTTGGCACCCTCATACAAGACTAAATCGACAAGAAACTGCACGACGTTTTCGAATACTTCAACACTTACCAGACAAACGTTCTAATCTTCTACTTATCTACATGACTATCATAAGGCCGATACGGACTTACGGAGTAGAGCTTTGAGGCTCTGCTAAACCATCGAATTCTTTCCGTATCCAATCTCTAAAATCCAAAATCCTTCATAAAATCCTCAACGCTCCTTACTTGGTCACGAATAATCTCATCCATAAAGACCTTAATGTTCCGTATGTTGACGATTTGGCCTGTTCTAGATACCATTCCTTTCATGACAAACTCTATTCCCACTCTTTTTAATCATTTCTTCCTCTTCAATTCCTGACAATCTCCGAGGCACCTGAAAAGGTGATTGCCTCGAGACCTTCTAGTTAAGAATATTTTTAAAGTGCTTTCACTGGAAGCTTCTTTACATGTGTTTCATGCTTTCTTATATTTCGCTAAAATTGAATTGTTGTATTCTATTATACAGCTGCAAATTTCAATTAATAAATTAAAAAACAAAAACTATAAAACTAAATGAAGAGAATACAAATATGTAAAAGAAAAACAATTTCGTAAAAAATCCCTTTTTAGTACCTTTTGGAAATCAACGTCTGAATTCAATTATCGTGTTCTTAGTATGATGAAAAACCTAAACGGATTATAAAGTAAGGAGTTAGCTGGAGGGACAATCAGTTACCCCGTTTAATCTAACCTGTGCGTTGTTACTACAAACATTAATTTGTTGTCAATTGCATTGTATTCCTGAAATGAGGCCTCTTTCGCTTTTATTTTTCTTCTTTTTTCGAGCAGAAAAAGGGGTTAGATTGTCCCTAGCTTGAAATTAGATTTCCAATTGGATCTCAAGCGACATTCCTCCAGCGGCTTTAAGGATTGGACCGGAATCTCTCCTATTTAAGTGGTCTCGGCTTCAGGAAGCCGGCGCTTTAGGGAGGAATGGAAGAGGTATTGGGCCAATACGCTCTTCGGGATTTGAGTAAATTAAATTGGACACTAATAGCATTTTTTATTTTTTTTTTTATTGCTTCCTAGACCAGAAGTGATGAAGGGTCTTATTTTTTATTTACCCACAGCAGCTATTTTTTTCTTTCACATACCTACATAAGAGATACATAGAAATTGGAGGTACAGCAATCGGGAAATTTTTTAGAGAAAACGTCTATGAGTGAGGTAAGTCAAGCACAAAGACGAAAATCGTACGAAACTAAAATTTCATACGCGCGAGATGTTACAGCTACTTTCCCATCAAAATCAAGGCCGGGACCACCTTTCAACGTCCCTTCGAATGAATGCATAACGGTATAAGGACCACCTGCGGGTTTGAAACCGTGACCTTTGCATAGAAGGCTGTTATGCAAGCGACCTGCTACAGGTGATCCCGAAATTCAATTTAATCATTTCTTTGATAATTTATTACTTTCACTTACCTATATATGAATTATATAGTAAGGGAAAGTATTGCGATCGTGAAACCTTCGATTCAGTTTTAGGGTCCCCCGAGTCTAAATGACCATGTCTCGCAAGAAGGTCTGTATATAAGTGTGTGTGTGTGAGCGCGCACCCACGTGTGTGAGTGGATGTGTGTGTATGTGTGCGTGTGAGTTTGTCCGTGTGTGATAATTTTAGCGCAATAACGAAAAGTCGTATGAAACTGAAATTTTATTTTTAAGGCAATTTTCTATCAAAATAAGCTTACCAAAAGAACCAATTTACACCAGGCATTTTGCACATTTTAACGATTTTCTCAAAAATGACTCAAACGATATTGATAAAACTCCTAATATCGATGTAAACTTTAATAAGTCTAAATATCATGTAGGTTTTATTCTGATTTTATTAGTCTGACAGGGCTTAAATGATGATATTTTAAATTCTGCTTTCTGTTAAATATCTTTAATATTGTAGATTTTAAAAAATTAGACACACCATCTTGTTAGCATCGACAAATAAAAGCTAAAGACGCAAGTTGAGCGAATTCGATAATCAACTAAAGGAGAAAAGTGCAAATATATATATATATATATATATATATATATATATATATATAATATATATATATATATATATATTTTGTTTGCAATTTTTGTGCTTTGAACACAAGAATAGTTTGAAGAAAAGAATATAATATACCGTTGGATAGCTAAAGAATTTGGAAATCATATTACCTAATACACGGAATTATAAAATTATAGGTGGAATAGTCAGAAATCAGTCATTTTTTTAATTTTGCCAACGTTTCGGCTCAAGCTTGTGAGCCATCATCAGGGCATTACTGAGCCATGTCCAAGCATAATGTTTATAGCCTCTTTAGCCGAAACGTTGGCAAAATTAAATTTTTTTCAAAAAATGACTGATTCCTGACTATTCCACCTATAATAGTTTCTACAATCGACTAAATATCCTCAATGAAATTATAAAAGTTAATGGAAAGTAATAAAAAGCCGTTGACACTAACTGATTGTTGTAGATAAAAATATAATAGATTATTTAATAAAACACATGTTTCTATTGAAATTCAATTTAATTAATTCTCTAAAAATTTATTTTTATCTCTAAATGTATTTAAAAATTCTTAGATTGATTTTAACAACAAAGGTAAGTGAACGTCGTGTTTTGCTTGCAATAGAATACATCTTATTATTTTTTACTTGCATTAATTGCAATTGCATTTTGCAGTAATTTAGATATTTAACAAAAAAAAATTGTGTAGAGATAAAGTTAGTAGAATTCATATATTTACTAATGCTTTGATTGAGTTTGGCATCCAGGTCTGCTATACAAACTCCGACAATTCCTCTCTCTGGCGTACTTCCTTTTAATTCGTTCCTACCTCACTGATAGGACCTTCAAAGTTAACCATAACCTTTATTACTCATTCTTATTTACTCAGTTCGCCGGAGTACCTCAAGATAGTATCCTGTGTCCGATCCTTTATACGGTATATACAGCTGATATCCCCATCCATCCAAGCACTGTCCTCACTACGTATGCAGATGACACGTGTGTTATCAGTAAACAATGACCCAACTGTCGCATCACAAAACCTTCAGTCACACATCGATTCCATTGAAGAATAGTGTCAGAAATGGAGAATTAAAATAAATCCTAACAAATCCCATCAAATCACGTTTACCCTTCGTCGAAAACCTATGACCTCCTGTCCCATTGTATCCTTTAGTAACATCCCACTAATTCCTGTTGAACAGATCCGCTACCTAGGACTCCACCTTGACAAACGTCAAACTTGGAACCCTCACACCAGACTGAAAAGACAAGAAACTGCTCGCAGATACCGATTGTTACAACACTTACTTGACAAACGTTCAAAGCTTCCAATCTACTACAAAAAACTAATTTACATAGCCATTATTAGACCTATTTGGACATATGGTATTGAGCTATGGAGATCCACCAAGCCATCAAATTCCTCCCGCATCCAATCCTTGCAATCCAAAATCCTCCGAAAGATCCTAAATGATCCGTATTTTGTCACTAATAAAACTATCCATAAAGACCTGAATATTCCGTTAGTTGCAGACTTAGCCAGAACTAGATATACCTCATTTAATTCCAAACTACCAGCCTACTCAAACCCGCTTGTCCGTATCCTCTCATCTCCATCTATTCCTGATAATCCTCGGAGGTGCCTAAAAAGACGGTGGCCTCGAGACCTGCTAATGACATATACATTGAAGTGCTACCGCTAATACTTCACAAGACTTTTCAAGCCAATTGTTACTTTTTTTTTCACATTTACTTGTTGTATTTTCCTATACAGTTGTAAATATCAATTAATAAATAAATTTAAAAAAAATATGAAATGCAGGAAGAAAAGATGTTTTTTTTTAAAAAAAGTTATGATGCATACTTTTTAGTAGAAGATCTGAACTTGAAACGATCTGCACCGAGTTGATAATAGAATGAAACATATTTTATAACAAATTTAGTATATTAGGAAATATGTTAAGAATGGGTTGCCTAAAAAAATCCTGGACAGACTATTTTTAATTTTTTTTTTTAAATAATTTTTAATTAAATGTTGCACCGGCTTGATAATAGAAAAAAAAATTATACCAATAAAGGCGTTGTTTTATTGCAAGCACATTGATATAGGGTTGCCTGCAAAAAAACTTGGTCATAATCTGGGTCTCCGAATTTTAAAGATTAATTTTAAATCGGACATTAAATATAACAAAGTTTGATATCCTATATAAAATTACAGGACCTCAACAAATCAGAACCAAACATTTTGGGCAAAGCCATAAAAATTATGGTTTCAAAGATGCTTTGGTACACTTCTTGGCTGATTATTTGGAAAACAAATATTTACTGTCAATAATACAAAACAGAAAAAAATATATTCAATGTCCGATTACGTGCGGCTGCAATGTTGGGTTCTTTATTATTATTATTATTAGTATCCTTTATTACACGCTATTATCAGCTTTTATCAGCTCGGTGCAGATCGTTTTAAGTTAGGATCTTAGACTAATTGTACTTGATGTGTCTTGGGTTCAGTACTTATACAGTGTGTTATTTCAACGCCAAGTTGAGTAACTACTTGAATTCGTAATTTCTGTCATGTAATGAAGCCTAAAAATGCGACATTTCTCAAAAATTTTTGTGCCACGCTTTCAGAAGACTTTATTAGTTAAATATCAGATAAAAAATAAAATATAAATGTCTTCCGAATAGAGTAAAGAATAAAGAATTCTCAACAAAAACTAATTACGAATCCTTAAACACATAACATCATACCTATTTATAAATTACTCATCTATATAATACTGTATAAGCACTTAGTAAACTTATGAAGTTTAATACATCTAAGCCTATTCGGTCCAGAGTGGTAAATTGCAAAGTTTTAACGCTGAAAGCCTCTTTTAAGTTTGGCTTTTTAGCTTGTTTTTTTCTGTATAAATCTTTCTGTAAAGGATATTGAATGGACTTAGAGGTGATATTAAGATTTTTAAAATGCGTTCTAAATTTAATTTTTTTAAAAATTTAATTCACTATTTACATGAAATAAATAAAGCTGATAAAAATAAGATAAATAGTATTATAATTAACATTCTGTTTTAGACATCCGTTGGCTCGCAATAGATATATCTGGTTTAATTTCAAACTCCCTCACCATATAAACCGGAACAAGTTACCAACTAGTAGGGTAAACCCCGCAGTTATTGACACCCCAAACTTCAACTTAAAGAAATAAGTAAAAATTCCGAATTTTATATCAAGATATATAAAGAACTAATGGTGACTTGTGAAAAAACCACCCACTGATAGAAATCTAATAATTTAAAAAGAAAAAAAAGAAAGCATTAATGCGAGGCATGTTTTTTAAGTTAGTACCGTTTGGGAATTTAAAAAAAGACGTGCAAAGATATCGCAATAATTTTATTTTTACATGAAAGCCTGTACCTTAATCTACTTTTCTACATAATTTCCATGAGTTTTGAAGCACTTGTCATAACGCGGCACCAGCTTTTGAATACCGTCCTCAAAACATTCTGCCGCCTGACTTGTTAACCACTGCATCACAAATGTTTTGACTTCGTTATCGTCTTGAAGACGCCGAACGCCCAGGAGTTTCTTCAAGTGCAGGAACAAATTGATTGTCTCATTACAAGGCAGAAACTCCACTAGCAATACTCCTTTTCTGTCCCAAAAAAACTGTGCACATGATTTTCCGGGCAGAAATTGTTTGCTTAAACTTCACTCTTTTAGGTGATTGTTGTTTTGATTCTGGTGTGACGTAGGCCACCCATGTTTCGGCAACGTCGTTTAACAAGTCAGGCTGCAGAATTTTTTGAGGAGGGTAGTATTGAGAGAGCCTAGAAGGGCAATTTCCACTTTTTCCAGCCGACTAAGTGTTTTAAAGGTATTTTCTTTGGTTGTAATATTGTATGGCAAGTTTAACTGTAATGTCTCTCAGTATTCTCTGGCACTATATTTATAGATTGTATGTGTGTTAGTTGATTTTAAATAATAATGTCACTTATTGAAACTTGTCTTATTTAATCTTACCCTGGATGCCACCTAGTTAGATCGATAAACACAATACCTTTGGAGATGAAATCCAATGGTTTCATTAAATATAGTCTATATATCGATTGAATTTATCAAGTAAGCTAGTTTTTGAAGGCACCGCTGCCTTAGATATATATATATATATATATATATATATATATATATATATATATATAAAATATATGTATATTTATCCAGCAATACAAAATTCTCTCTTAGTGAGGTCATTAATAATAGTGAGATTCACTGACAACCAAATAACTTACTGAATATATTCTGGAATATACTTCAAGGAAACCATTTATATAAGACTTTGGGTAAGATAATTACTTAACATAGGAAAACGTCTCACTCCATTGAGGCAGAATATAAATGAGCCCAGACCGAGGTGTGGGCATAGAGAACGACGTGCATTCAGTTAGCTGTCAAAGAGACCGGGCAGTGTGGGCGCTGCGGTCGGGTAGGATGGTCGAGGGATCTCCTGCGGTGGCAGAGGATGGACTTCGCTTGACAGTTTACAGAGCTCTACTGGACTTCCGGAGGAAGGGTAAAGAATGAATCGAATCTAGAGCGGACGAGTGGTGCATTAAACATTGGGGTATAATACAGATATAGAAGGCTGTGTTTTCATTTAATTCTACAGAACCATACACTATTTTGTTTTAAATAATAATTTTAAAGTCAATGAGTCCAAATAATGTGAAAAAAGTCTCCATGATTTTACTTTTACTTACCTATATATTTTTATTATTATCATTATTATTTTTTTTTTGTCCACCCCTATCTTGCCTTTAAAGGCTATACGGAAGCGGGGAGAGGGATTTCTTGAGCCAGAAAGTGAAGGCGGGGTATAAAAAGCGAGATAAAAGTCAACTCGGCACCGAAATGAGAACACGTAATTTTAGTTTTTAAGTTTTTGGTCATCTGTGGTAGCTAGGAAACAAAGGTAGCTAAACCACTCAGCCCCTCCCTCCCCTATAAGATATATAGTAGGGAAAAGTATTACGATCCTTAAAATTTTCTAATTCTAGTTTTCACCGAAAATATACGTTTTAGAGGACCCCTAAGTATAAATGACCAATTCCCGCAAAAAGGTCGTGTGTGCTAAGACTAGTTCGGAAACGAAAAATTGTAGGAAACTGAAATTTCATATGTAAGACAACTATACAGCAATTTTTTCATTTGAATCAACAAACCAGAAGACCTACTTTATATCATGCATGTTGGACCATTTCATGATCTTCTCAAAAACGGCTATAACGATTTTGATTTAACTCATTCTCAACGATTTTTTTAATAAAAAAATACCCAAAATTTACAGAGATATTGCGTTTTGAAATTAGCAGTTGTGATATGCTATTTTCCTTTGAATTATTTATTGCTTTTCATAATTATTATTTGTCTATCTACAGCTTTTACAAAGTTATACCGTAATATTGTTATTTGGAAATAATAAGCCATTGTGTAAAAATTTGCAGCGTTTTGATCAATGCAATTATGTGTTTTTGAACATAATGAGAGAAGTTTTAATGAGAGAAGTTGGTTCAGGGTGCAGTCAATATAACACACAATTGAGTATAAATTTAATTTATTGCTACCGACGTTTCTGCCTAAATCATAGGCCTTCTTCAGGGCTATGAGAAAAAGCAAAAAACAAAGATAACAACCAGTAGTGGACTGCAATATATAAAGATGATAAGAAAAATAAATTATACTGAAGATTACAGACAAAGTGAAATAGTAGAAATGACAATTGATAAGTATAATAATATTTAAAAACAAAAGGGGGAAAAAGAAATTTTAATAAAAGGAGTGTTAATTTTTTACAGTATAAAAAAAAAAAAAGTTGTGAGCCATTATAAAGTTAAAAAGTACTTTTAACAGTAAGAGAAAAAGATTATAAATATATGACGTACAAAATGCCCATACTTTCTTAAAGTGTGAAACATCAATATATATATATATATATATATATATATATATATATATATATATATAGTGAATATTCATTGGTTGTTATCTTTGTTTTTTGTTTTATCTCATATCCCTGAAGAAGACCTATAATTTAGGACGAAATATCGGCCCCAATAACTTAAGTTTATACTTAATTGTGTGTTATATTGACTGCACCCTGAACCAACTACTCTCATATATACACACAGTCAACCATTGTCACTTCACAAAAATTTAATGATTTAAAAAAAATATTATTTTTTAAAAAAGTTTAAAACGTTTCGATGAAAAGCTTGAAAAGTGATGAAAAGCTAATAAAAAATAAAACACATTTTCTTCCTATTAAAACTCAAGGTATCTAATTCTTTGACAATTTATTTTCATCACAAAATGTATTTAAAAACTTTAAAATAAAATTTATTTTATCAACGGAGGTTAGTTAAAGTCGTATGTCGTGTGCACCAAATTTTTTAAACAAATTGAATAAAATTCTGTAAGCGACACTGCAGGGTAACTGGATGCTTTAAATGGCAATGCAACAGAACCTCTAATACACTTGTTTTCACGAGTCATATCGTTTTGGCGTTATCACGATAATGACAGTTACCTCACGTAAATGGGACTGTAAAGGTTATCTTATGTACTCTTCGAGGTGTTAACATACATCTGCCCATATTTATATTCTTTGCCCTTTACTAACAATAAATATGCAAAATGCCAATGTATTGTAGAATAAAATCATTCTTAATAATAATAATAGAATGTTAGTGTGAAATATTATAAGTATAGCCTATTTGCTTGAATAAAGCATTACAATTTTGAAAATGAAGAATAAATCCCTGATTGTTTAAGTAAGGATTATAGAATAAAAATGGCTTAGTGATTCTGTATATTTCTTGATATTAAAAAAAAAACAAAAAAAAAACAGTTACAAGTTTAGTATAACGTAAAGCATTATCCACCAATAACATTCTGAAACATGAAAAAAGATATAGTTCCTTAAGAAAATAGCATGTAAAATGGGTTTGATTGTGGTTTATAGGCGTTCAACTACGGGTGGTCACCAACGCCTTTCCATGTAACATGGTAATGATAATGCTAATGTGGCCTCAGCTGAAGGTTAAAAGATTTAAGGACTTTTTTCGTATAAAGGATGAAGAAACTGAAAAAAACAAATTAAAATCCTCTGATAATGAATTGCTATTGTTGACTCTTGGTGATTTCATTTGTAGAAAATTAGTGATAATGTTAAATATTTGGTTTACTGAGGAATATAGATGTCTAACCATTATAGTAGGGGTACTCACCACGTTTGCTATAGCATACTTTTTGTGCTATTTTGCTAAACCCGTCTAGTTAATACAGTTATTTCCTGTAGAAACTCGATGAGTTTAGCAAAATAGCACAAAAAGTATGCTATAGCAAACGTAGTGAGTACCCCTAGTATATTCATCAATATAGTGGAGAAGTTTGAGAATAAAAGCAATATCAAATTAAATCTTCTGGTTGGACGATTTAAAAGTAATTAGTTCCAATAAATTTTTTATCTACCCAAAGGTACGTAATCTATAAAAAAAGCAAGATATAAAATATATGTTTGCAAACTCTTTGATGCCTCAATATTAGATTTCTGGATGATTTATTTTTAACTTAATCGCCATCTGTCACAATATGAAAGAAGTTTTACTTCAATCGCGCGTAAAAGTTACACACAGTCATTTCTTTTTTTTCTGTCTTCATGAGGTGAGCCTTATGCTCAATACCGCAAAAGAACATATATTTTAACATACTGAAATGCTGTATATAACATAATGTGCTATATATTTTAGTTTCAAGTTATTTTACCATTGTATATACTATTACTAGTTGAAAATGTCATTACATGATGCTAATATAATAATTGCGACAAAGACCTATGAGCGCCGTAATGTGGAGAAAGCTTTAACTGTAATAAGTCGAACGTGTAGGGCAATAATAGAATCAATCCTGCTGCCAAGTGCGCAGAAATTCGAGCTGAGATATATGTATATATATATATATATATATATATATATATATATATATATATATATATATATATATAATATATATATATATATATATATATATATATATATATATATATATATTTTTTTTTTTTTTTCCAGGGGCGCAACAGACCGTGTAGGCCCTGGACCTCGTGGTGTAATCCCGTGGGAGAAACTCAAGTTTCTTGATGCATTTTGTAGTGTAGGGTCATCACTCCCTACGCCTAATTTTGTGAGAGTCCACCATTTGGATGACGGGTCTCACGTACCCGAGGGAGAGGCTGTGAAACCCCATTTAAATACATCCTTATAACAGCCCCGCTGGGACTGGGATTTGAACTCACAACCTTTAGCATGGGAGACAAGACACTTACTCACGGGCTCCTCTGAGGCACAATAACATGGCTAAAATTGTTCACTAAGCATTGGCGAAGATATTTAAGATTCTGGAGGACATTTGACCGTATTATAAACACAACTAACAGTCAGTCATGGATAGACGTCACATTAATATGTATTGGGATCAGGCAATCATTACTGATTCACACTATTATGCATTTCCTGAATGTATTTTCATCCTAAAAAGGGAAAATATGCGAAAATTTTTGGTATGAGGATGACATCAGATGATGATTTCCACATGAATATGTGAAGAGTTGAAGCAGTTTCAATGTTTACGATGCGGGAGTGCTGACGTTAATCATATCGACAAATGGCTTGATCCCACAGATATCTATAAAATCAAAGAAGGAACTGCATTTTTCTTTTTTTCTGGAACAGATTTTGGACAGACATTTTGGAAAAGATACAGGGGAAGGATCCCAAACGTGTCTTTTTTGAAATTTATTAAGGTAAATTTATACATTAAATCATTAGATTCTTTAAAATATTGGGAGCCAACGCTTCTTAAGACTCGCATAAAACAATCGTAAAGTTTGAGCCCAAAATACACATTTTATTTAATATCTCTGGTTGTAGTGAAGGAAGATAAATAAGTTTAGTGTAAAATTTTTTTTAAGGAAATCATTATAACAATTATCCTCGTATGATGAGCCGTTTCTATAATAGTAACCATAGTTATGTTATAAAAAAGAGATATTTTTTTTTTTGAATGGCCGCCGTTGTGTAATCCACCCGTTTTAAGTTGGCAGACGTGTATTTTTTGCTTTACAATGATATATGCTTTGCATAAAACATACTAAAAAAATTTGGTAGTATGGGTTGCATTTTTAGTTGCTGGCTCACGCCGTGAGCCTCACGGGCTATTATGTGTTTGGGGTTTTCACCAAGATTTGTTGAATATTGGACCCCATTTGCATTTATCACCCTTTTTTTCTTCTTTTTTTTTTAAAGATATAGTCCAATCTGCCACATTCTGGGGCATTGAGTATTATAGTTAAAAGAAATCATTCATCCCATATGTACATTGTAAATTTTAAAAAATAAATAAATAAAATAGAAAGTAAAAAAATGAAAAAAAGTAAATAAAAAGAAAATATACATCTCTTACAAAAATAAAAAAATATATACAGACGTTACATCTCTTTTGACATCCCATCAAAACCCAATTCTTGCATCCTTCATGTTGCAAAACCACATTGATGATTTATCAAGTTGGGCTAATAGATGGAAAGTGAAAATGAATCACTCTAAGTGTCTATTTATCGTTTTCACGCTTAATCATGGGTATTGTCCAGCAGTCTATTTTGAGGATAAACCCATTCCGACATCAGAGGAAGTATGATATCTGGACTGTACTTAGACAAAAGACTGACATGGAGGACCCACATTAGACTTAAAAGACAACAACTGAACAGACGATTTGGGCTACTATCCCGTCTGCTTGACAAACGATCTAAATTATCCGTGAACACCAAAATTACTATTTACAAAGTACTGATCAAACCATTATGGACATATGGGATAGAGCTATGGGGATCTGCCAAATATTCTAACATCCAAATAATTCAGACCCTTCAATCGAAAACATTGCGAACAATTGTGGATGCACCGTTTTATGTCACCAGCGAATTACATCACAAGGACTTGGACATACTCACAGTTTCAGACACAGCCACAGAATATCAATGAAGATTTCATGACAGACTGACTTACAACATGAACCCATCGGCCCAAACACTTAAATCATACACGAACCTGAACAACCCACCCCGACGACTTTTGAGGCGGTGGCCTAGAGATGCCTTGCTTTAACCGACTTTCGGAAGTCATCATATTTGCTTATTGCAATTTTTTTTTTTTTTACAGATAGCAAATAACATTAAAGCTCAAACAAAAACAATTGTAAATAAATAAATAAATTTGAAAAAATGTATAATGCGAAAAAGAATTGAATAATTAATAAAGACTAAACAAAGAAGAAATATATGTACATAACTAAAATAAAATAAATAATATATATAAAGAAAATAAAATAACCTTGATCACATTCATACCTATTTACAATATCTGGGATCACCGAATCGAACACCGAAATCCGCTAGTGGATGTCGAGGCACAATGCCAGGAGATCCCAGCGCCTCTCATTCAGCCGCGTCACTGGTCTTGAGAGCCAGTGGTGGCTGAGTGAGGGTGATGGAGCCACAGAAACTCAGTTTTTCACGCTTTAACCATTTTTATTTGATTAGAATAAATATAAATATATAATTTAATGTAGATTTTATTTTGGTCGAGATAGTGTGAAATGAATTAATTGCCTGAGTTTCTTCCTCTAAGGCATCTTTAATGTTATTGATATAAAATAAGTAAACATTAGGTTATTATAGTTTAAACATTCGTGTTTAATTTTTTTTTTTGTTTTTTTTTACGGGTCTAATCAGACGAGGCTCCGAAGATGTTCCAACCTAAGCAGCTCTCTGGATCAATAGCTGAAAAAGAAGAAAATAGATAGCTCTTTTCATGAATGAAATTTTTTCCATTGAAAGGAAAGCCGGCCTAAACCACTCAAGTAGTTTTCCTTCTAATGAGAAGCTTAAATTCATAAAAAACTTAAGGATTCGCTCGTTAAGAACTCGGATATCCCGAAACTTTACTAAACCCCAAACTCAAATCCTCGAGAAGAAGTGGAAGTGCTCCTGTAATCAGGATCAAGATCCTTTATATTTCATAAGAAGTTGAAGGCTCTTTCCCCAACTCCTGTTAACGACAATGAATAATGCATCACTATCCCACACTTCGGTTGTTCGAAAGGATTTGAACTAGGTAAGCTAATGTAATTCCTCGGAACGAGCACACGTAACTTTAACATAAATTTAGTTTTATTACCATATATATGTATTGATTTATCTCATCATATTTTGTATTGAGAATACAGCGAGAGGGGTTAAAATACATTACTAAGTAATTTTAAAAGGAAGTAGTATTAATAAGCCTTTTTCGGTAAAGAATAAAAGGTACAATTATAGGTATTACCTAGCTTATCTTCCCCAGTACTTAAAAAACCGCAGTTCGAGGTCACACCTGATGTACATCCTACCCTTAGGCCTGGGGATCCCCTCGATGTTTATAAAGAGGATCAGCGAGGGGAAAACAAAAATTTAGTATTTCCGATAGTCTGGCACCCAGGACTGTTGTACAAACTCCGTAAGTTCCTTCCTCCCACATATGTGATTCTTCAATTCTACCTCTCTGATAGATCCTTCAAAATTAATCACAATAGTTCCTATTCATCCCCTTCACTGCTGGTATTCCTCAAGGCAGTATCCTAGGAACCATTCTATACACAGTATATACAGCTGATATCCCAACTCAACCTAACATTTTCCTTTCTACCTATGCTGATGAAACCTGCGTGTTATCAGTTCATAAAGATCCATTTGTTGCCTCAAATACCCTTCAAGCCCACATCAAAGACCTAGAAGTATGGTGTCAGAACTGGAGAATACAAATAAATTCCAACAAATCCCATCAAATAACCTTTACCCTTCGCAGTATAACCTTTACACTCAACTAGTTCCTGTTGAACAGATCCGAAACCTAGGCCTCTTCTTGACAAACGCCTAACTTTGAATCCACATACACGACTAAAACTGCTCGCCGTTTTAGGCTACTTCAATACTTACTAGACAAACGATCAAGACTTCCTCTGAACTACAAAAGGTTCATCTACATGACTATTATAAGACCAATCTAGACTTACGGAGTAGAGCTTTAGGGCTCTATTAAACCATCAAATTCTTCCCGCATGCAATCCTTACAATCCAAAATCCTCAACACTCCTTACTTTGTCACGAATAAACTTATCCATAAAGACCTTAATGTTCCCTATGTTACTGATTTGGCCCGGACCAGGTATCAATCCTTTCATGACAAACTCCATTCTCACTCTAACCCACTAGTTTCAATCCTTTCTTCTTCTTCAATTTCGGATAATCCTTCGAGGCGCCTGAAAAGGAAATGGCCCCGGGACCTTCTAGTCTAGAATATTTTTAGAGTGCTGCCACTGGGTAGTCTACATGTATTTCATGACAGTTTTATACATTAACATCACATTTACTAGATGTATTTTTATTTAATAAAATTGTAAATATCAATTAATATGTTAAAAAAAAAGGATTTCCGATGATCCAATCCTCAAAGAGGTTGTTGAACATCTCCTCATAATAGAGGTCTTATCGTATCAGCACCACTTCTGGTTGTCACTATTGCTAATAGGATATGACGGGGATGGTAATGTTCCAAAAAAATGTGTTTTTGAGAAGTAACGTAAAGAGGGGTGGTAATTTGGAATCAGGAAGTCATTCTAAGTCTAGCCAGTAAGAGAAAATTTGCAGAAGAACTACAGCCAGATATTTCTCCTTCAGCTGAGTGCTCTAACGTTCATCTCAGGTACCTTTTTATGTAATATTGCGTGGCAACATTAATACACTACTCCTCAAAAAAAGTGGCCCACATTGAAACATTGATTTATTTATTTATTTTTTTCAAAAATCGATATATTTTTTTTAATACTATTAACAATTATTAAGGAAAAGTTTATGAATTAGAAACCTCTGTTTACTTAATTTAAACGAAAACATGACCTATGGTATGACCAATAATGTTAACAAAAACATGAGCTAAGGTAAAAAAAAACAAAAAAAAAAACATGTACCACTACAACCCATGAAGAGTTTTGGGCTCAGTACATGTAGAGATTCGTACTGTTTCTAGGCCAACGGCCGTGCAATGATGTGATTCGGCCAAGATCACGCTCAGCCGCCAGGTGATTTCCCCTTTTTTGGAGTACCCACTTTATAGAGGCTGGGTGTTTCCCAGGATCGCCCCTCTACCCCCTTCCCCCGGCTGAAATAACAGAATAAATAATATTCCGCCCCAGCCGGGATTCGAACCCAGGACCCGGAGCACAGTTGACTAGCGCTCTACCCACTAGACCACGCCGTTCCGAACTAAGGTAATACTCGCTTTAAAAATAACAGTTCTTATTGCGACTTCAGAGCAAAAATATTAAAATAAGGTTCAAATTTGTTTATAAACTTGTTAATAACAATTATCATTAATCCTTTTAATGCTAGTCACGGATCATAAGGCCAGTGCCGTTGCTTTGGTTTCAATACCGTAGTCAAACCAGAAGCGTTATATGCATCGGAAATCTTAATTATTGGAGGCATATCTTCAATCAAAGACATAGAGAAACAAGAAAGGAAAATTTTACAAAAATTTTTTGGTCTAGTTTGTAAAGAGGGAATCAGGAGAAAAAAATCATCCTAAGAAATATATAATCAGTGTGAAAAATCTCTCATACCTGTCGAAAAAGACGATTGAAATTTTACGGGACCATTATCAGAATGGACAGTGGTAGAATAACTAAAAAAAACCTCAACCTAGCCCTCTCATTAAAAACCAAGGATAGCTGACTTCGTGAAATTGAAACATATCTTCAGGAAATCAACACCTCAGAAAACACTGTACGGGAAGGACGTAACTTCAGAACTCTAATCAACAATCACCAGTTTAAAGATAAACCCAACACCAAGAACATTCAAGCTTGGACTGAAGAACGAAGAAAGGAGCTGAGCGAAAGGATGAAGAAGTTTTGGAAGGAAAAGAAGGCCAACGCATCAACTAAGCAGGTTCAACCGTGCTCCTGAGTCGGGCATAACGATGCAATTATAATAATAATATTTTTTTATTATTTAATTTATGGTTCAAATAAAAGATAATAAAATATGTATAAATTTTCCAGTAAAGTCATTACCTCTGTCGGTTCGGAACGTATACCCTGGATGTGTGTTGACACGTACACCGCATTTTATCGAAGACAGTACAACAACCGACCAGGAGAGAATATTGCTATGGCCAGAGATGGGACAGTTGGGCCTGCCTGTGGCCAGCCTGATGCAACCACTACAAGGTCCACTATCTGTCTCTATATCCAACTGTGGTTTACCAATATCCAATGTATTACAATTGTAAGCTATATTGCCTGGCCATATCATTAATCTATAAGGATAGTGAATGTTATTAATCGTATCACTCTTATATAAATATACCACCTGTAACCAACTATGTGTTTATTTACCTTGTCTTGATTTAAATTAAATAAGAGATGATAACTGGAAGAAATAAAAATATATACCAATACCACAAAATGCAATTCATACCTCATCTATCCAAATAAATTAATAAAACACTAGTTGAATTTGATTTGCCACGCATAAAATTAGGTCTATATAACCAAAACCGACTAAGTAATCATTTATCAAATATAAAAGATCCAATTTTACCATATGAAAAACTAAACGTTATATATAAAATAAATTGTTTGGATTGTGATAAGGTATACATAGGGGAAACCTAAAAAAAGATAAGAACTAAAGTAAAACAGCATAGCAATAGTTGCAAAAATAGTTAAAAATATAAACACCACAGCATTGGCACAACACAGTATTCAACTTAACAATAAATTGTATTTTGAAAAACCTAATATTTTGGAAATAGAAAGAATAGTTTTAATAGAAAAACAATAGAATCTATATACATAAACAAAAATATAAAAAATACAATAAATTATAAAACCGATTAAAAACACCTAAGTTCTAACTATGCAGATGCAATAGAAAAGTTAAATTGTAGGATTGCATTGTTGACCTATTTAAATAATAATTCAGTGTACCTTTACAGTAAATAGGATGATCCTAATCCATAAGGGGCCAAAAAATATGTTAGGTACGATGATTGTTGTTCCCTGTGCAATATAATTTTATTTTAAAGACTTTTATGACACAATTTTTAAATTAAAAAAATGGATTTTTAACTTGTTAGACAACTCAGGTAAATAAATAAAAAAATAATTTTTTATGTAACATTATTATTTGAATGTTGTTAATGTTTATAAGTTATTATATTAAATAGTTCTATCTTGATGTTAATTATTAATTATTGATGAATTTTGAGTCCTGATGATGGGGAAGGCCCCCGAAACGTTGACTCGTTAAAGTTTTTCTGTAAAAACTTTTTTTTTTGGAAGATAATAAAAACCTACTATTTTAATTATATCAATTGCAATCTTCCTTTTGACCTGTTTTTTTTTTTTTATAAATAAATGTGTTTATGGTAGGTAAATTATACTAACTATAATTTCACTATCGATCAGTTTGTTAATCTCCAACTTTTTTAATGTAAAATAAATAAATTCATTATTCACTACATTGTATATGTCTAATTTAGAGTAATACACCAGAAATGGTAGGCTTACCCATAATCGTTGAAAATGTTTTAGCTTTTAAACATGAACGTCAAAAGTAGTTTGCAAAGTAAATGTAAATTAGTCTCATTAACGAGTAAAGCTTTCAAAAAAAAAAAAAAAGGAAGTTTTTTTTTAGGTATCTGTTTATGTTTATTCATTTTTTTTTTTTTTTTTTTTTTTTTTTTTTTTTTTTTATTGAGATATATTACAATTTGTTTCTATATGAACATTAGTAATAGTGATATATGAACCCATTCACACAATATATACAATGATAAAGTCAAATAAATAAAATATAATATATATACAAAATAAGAAGACAAACAACAACCTATAACTGAGATAAATACAAATAAATGATATATATAGAATTAAATAATAATAAATATAAAAACAAAACAAAACAAAACATTAACCTATAATTGAGATAAATAAAAGTTTGCAAATAAACAAACATCATTCAAACAAACATAACTATATACAAAATATACAAGTGCTATAGAGGGACCCCAGACTGGGCTTTTCCCCCCACTTGTGGAGGAAAAAGCGGAATCCAAAAGATCCTAGACCCTCGCCCTCAGCCGCGTCACTGGTGTGAATCAGTGGAGGCCGAACTAGGGCGCACTAGCCACAAACATACATCACATGAGTGGAGGATCTGACCAGTGTCAGAACTCCAATTTAAACGTTTACAATACGTCTCGCGGCCACTGCCGTTTCAATCTTCGAGGAGGATTGTAGGGATGGGTGGTGCTGGATAGGGATTGTGCTAGAGGGTTAGGATGATGAATAAGGTTCTGATGAAATTTGGAAAATTTGGATGGTACCAGGTCTAAAATAAACGGAATTTTAAGGTCGTGGTGTAGGGTAGAGTTGGTAACGTAATAAGGAGCATTAACTATTGTTCGGAGAACTTTGGATTGGAAGGATTGGATGCGTTTGATGTTAGAATGTTTAGCTGCTCCCCACAGTTCAAGTCCGTAGGTCCATATTGGTTTCAGTACTGTCTTGTATATTAGTAATTTGTTGTCAACTGTAAGATGAGATTTTCTGTTTAGTAGTCTGTATAACTGGCCGAATCTGCGGTTAAGTTCTTTTCTTTTAAGTCTTGTGTGTGGGTTCCACGTCAGCCTTTTGTCTAGTAAAAAGCCAAGATACCGGACTGTGTCAGAGGAAGGAAGCGGTAGGGAATTGAAATAAACCGTTGGACAGGATTTGCGTCGAAGAGTGAATGTGACGTGTGAGCACTTGTTTTCGTTCACCTTAATACGCCAAGCGTTACACCAGTCTTCGACAAGGGAAAGGTGATTTTGTAAATTAAGCGATGCTGCTTCAGGATCGGAATTGGATGACAAAATGGCGGTATCATCAGCAAATGTTGCCAGAAAGGTATCGGGATCGGTAGGGATATCGGCGGTGTAGAGGATGTAGAGGACGGGTCCCAAGACGCTGCCTTGAGGAACACCAGCCTCAACAATATAATGTTTGGAAAATTCTGAGCCACAGCGAACTCGGAAGGAGCGGTTTGATAGATAGGATCGGAGGACTAGGTATAAGGATTGGGGTAAATGGGTTTTGAGCTTAAAGAGCAATCCCGGGTGCCACACCCGGTCGAAAGCTTGAGATATGTCCAGAAAGGCACCCGAACAATACTCCTTGCACTCAAGGGCAGAGGAAATGTGGTCCACAACTCGGAGTCCTTGCTGAACCGTGGAATGTTGAGGACGAAATCCGAACTGATGTGAAGAAATATTTTGAAATTTTGCTAGGATTCGTTTTAGTAGGAGCTTTTCGAAAATTTTTGAGAGGATCGGAAGTAGGCTGATAGGTCTGTAAGATGACGTGTTGTTAGAAGGTTTGCCTGGTTTTAGGAAAAGGATGATAGTTGAATGTTTCCATAAAAGAGGAAAATAGGTAGTGCGTAGGATACAGTTATAGAGATATGTAAGGAATGTAATGGCTTTAGGTGGAAGTTGTCTTAAGATTTGAGGAGTAAGGAGATCGTATCCAGGGGATTTACGGAGAGGAAGCTTTTTAAGAAGATATCTGACCTCAGAGGGATTAACTGCTTTAGGTGGTAAGGAAAGCGGTATTGGTGATATAAGGAACTCTTCAACTGCCGCCGTATGGGTAGGATTAAGCTCTGGATGAGGAGTAAAAACTTTGGAAAGGTGCTGTGCGAATTCCTCGGCCTTATCCTTGTCAGAAGCAGCCCAGGAACTATCACAGCGCCGGAGAGGATGGGAAATGGTGTGGGATTTTAGGATTCTCTTCGTGACATTCCAAAGGGAATTGTCACGAGTCGAGAGAGAGGAGAGGTAGGTATTGTAGGATTGGGAACGGAAGATCGCCAACTCCCGCTTTAATTTTCTACAAAAAAAGTTATAGGAGCGGCGATCCTCTGGGTGGCGGGTGCGTTGCCATAATGTTCTGGCTCGGCGTTTTATTCATTTAGCACCACTTTATGCTGCTGTGACCAATAGGACGATGCTACAATGGGAGTTCTATATTTAGCAAATCCAGGATTAAATAGGATAGGGACTTTAACAAGTACCTGAAATCGCACAAGCTCAGTACTAGATTTTTTGGTCCAATCGAAGGGCGGCATGACTAAGAATTTTTTACACCTATTAAAAGAATTTCTAGGGACACCTGAAAGGTTTGAACCCGAGATCTTTGGCATAGGAGACTGTTATTAATATCTTCTATATTAATAATTTATTTTAAAGATAAATATTCCTCGCAAAAGTCTTGAAGATTATTCGAAATTATTCCTTCATGTCTACTCTTATAGAAGATACTTAAACACTCACATGTGCAGACATAATGAATTTACTAGATAAAATATAAAACTGATAAAATAAAATAAAAAGTATGAAATAAATAATACGAGGGGTAAACATCGAATAATAGCAGTACGACATACAAATCCTAATATAAGTTCAATCTTTATTAATGACGGAATTACAGGCGTGTAGCATCTGTTATATCTACGATAAAAATATCATCAAATTATTGGAATCTTGAAAAGTAACACCTCTAAATTTGAAGGGGGTTATTTTATTTTTATTATTTTTTTTTTTTGGATCAATTATGAATGTTCATTTAGTATTATTATTTTTTTAAATGTTTGGTGTCTTAGTCTCTTTCCGGATTTCTCGGTGTTGAGGGGGCTTTTATCTCGGCATTTATGTCCCTGGCTCGAGAAAACCCCGTTTAGCCTTAAAAGGCGAGGTAGGAGTGAACAAATAATTAACAAAATAAATAAATAAATTTAAAAATAAAACTCCAGGACTATGAATTAGATTGTAATTCTAATAGCCTATTTGTTTCTTTGATTATTCACAGGAAATGGAAGGAAACGTCAATAATAGCTCTTATAATAATTTAGTAATAAATTACGACTATAAAAAAATATTGTGGATGTAATTAGTTGTCCGTTGAGAATTACTGAAAGGAATTAGTCTGGGTGGCGGTCATTAAATGAAACAACTAAATAGTTTCAACTACTTATTGTTTGCCAACGTTTCGATCCCCCTTCTTGGGGCTAAAAAGATACAAAAGAAATACAATTTCAATGACATTACATACAATAGTATATGACCTATTGAGCTAGAGAACGTCGGTATTAAAATATAACAGAAGAAATATATATGTTAAAAAAATTAATTAAACTACAATTGCTATAGTATAATAATGAAAGTCTTATACAGAAAAAAATGTTTACTAAACAAAATGTACACACATATCAATAATTCACATGAAATATAAAACATGAAAAAATATGAAGTAGAGTGGAGATACGTACCGCATGGTGGGTGAATGGAAACTAGGTACTGTTTGGTAGATGGGGGGTAGGTAGGATGGAAAATACGTAGATAGAATGGAAAGTACGTACCGTATTCATGGACAGGGTCTGACAACAATGAATAAAATTCTTAATACTACCATACAAAGAATCAATATAATTTAACATATGATAATAATAATATAATAATGATACAAGATATAAAAATTGTTATAATTCTATTCTTGAAAAATCGCCTATATAATAGTAAGAACAGTGACGGAAGATGTATATGGAGAAAAAAAAACTGACTGTATCTCTGAACTAAATTATTCCTAATTATGTTAAAGGTATCCAAAGATAACAGGGTGGAAAAAATAAGAAGTAAAATAATAATGGAACATTGTAAAATACACTAATTGAAAAATCTTACAGGTTGATAAAAAAGTTAAATAAACATAAATACAGGTTGGAATAAATTGAATGGTGAAGACATTTAGAAAATGTTAAATACACCAACTAAACAAAATAAATACATATATAATTCTATATACAGACTAATTCCTTCCCGCAAGTATAAAAGAATTAATTTTTTATTTCACACTAATATAACTTTTTTTTTTAAGTTTAACCAAATGTGTTCAATCAAACAAATTTGAATCAAATACAGAACACTTTTGATACAAAACAAACAAAACCAGTTTTTTTCCCTTTTACTTTCCCTTACTATCTATTCCTTGTTTAGTAAGGGAAAGTATTTTAATCGTGATAATATTTGAATTCTTGAGTTTTCAACGGTAATACACGTTTTAGAGTAACCTGAGTTCAAATAACCAAGTCACGCATATATTTGTGTCTGTATCGGTGTGTGGTAAGTTTAGCACAATAACAAAAATCGTACGATACTGAGATTTTATATTTGTGACAACTGTTAGACAAAATTTTTGTCATAATCGGCGAACCACAATGGCCACTTTAATAACGGATTTCGTACCTTTACGATTTACTAAAAAACGGCTCTAACGATTGTGATTAAACTCACTAATTTGATGTAACATTTAATGGGTTTAATAAAATATTAGTTTCATTGTGATTGAAATAGTCTGACAGGCCTAAAGAACGAATTTTTGTCTATTTATATAAAGTATATTTAATTTTGTCTATTCTAAACTATTAACAATGTCTTATTAGAATTGATAAAGATGAATATACTAGTTGAACGAATTTGACAACCGACTGAAAAAGAAAAAAATAAAACAAATATTTTTAAATATAATTATTAATTTTAGATAATTAGAATTGGTATGGACGAATTATATAATATACCGTTGGTAAGAGAAAAAAAAAGAACTATTGGGTTGTGTCACATGAAATGTCCGTTTTCAAGACAAAGGATTTTTATTAAAAATACGATATAAAAACAAGATAATTTTATTCGAAGTATTTACCTTCTTTTTCTGCACATTTTCCCCAACGTGACACCAAATTTTTTATCCCCGAACTGAAAAACTCTGAGCTTTGAAGTGATACAAAATCTGAAAACGCACTTTTCACTTGATCATTTTTAATAAGTTTTCCTTTGACAAAGTTGTCTAAATTCCTGAACAGGTGGTAATCTGTTGGAGGCAAGTCGGGAGAATATGGTGGGTGCGGAAAAACTTCGTAGCCCATTTTTTTCAATTTTTGCACGGTATGTTTTGAAACATGGGGTCTTTCTTTTGGAGCTGCCGCTCAGTGAGATCATGAGGTACCCATGTATCGAGCTTTTTTACTTTCCCAATACACTTTAAATGTCTGGAAACGGTAGATGCACTTGTGCTGAGGTTGTTTGGTAGAGGTTTCCTTCTACTGTATGTTTGAGGACATCTTTGTCTATTACTGACGGAGGTCTTCCTCGGTGCAAGTTTTCCAAGTCGATATCCACAGCTGAAAACTTAGCAAACCAACGATGAATGGTCCGTTCATTAACACTCCCTTCCCCAAACGCCTTACAAATATTTCTAGCGGCCTCAGCAGTTGAATAGCCGAGTTAAAACTCGTACAAAAATATTCCATCTTCATATCTGGAGGTATACTAAAAAGTGGGTAATTGATTGGGAAGCTAATGTTTATAATAGAAAGGTAGAGGATTAGTAACTGTTTACTTTAAATATGTAAACATTCGGAAGAAAACAACAGAGACCTGCAAAATCCTTTATGTATTTTAGAAACTATAAAATCGGATTTCATGTGAAACAACCCAATAGAAAAAAATATTATCTTATACTTAAATTTGTAATGTGATGAAAAGCGGATAAAAGTTAATGTTTATTGCAGATAATAATATATTAGATTATTTATTGAAACACATTTTTTTATCGAAGCTCGGTGTAATTTCATCGATCGTTTTTCATATCTTTTATTCAAAAGTTCTTAATGATTTTGACAACATAAGTAAGTGCTGCGCGCACCAGATTATTATATCTTCACAAGAAACTAAGCACCGGCAAGAGAAATGCAAGTTATATCTTAAAATTGGTTTAGCTTCTCGTTCAATGAGAGAAACAACTATAATGTTAATATCTGTTGTTACCGATGTATTATAACATCAAAGATTATTACAGTATTTTACTTATTTTTTGTAAGTTCAACTTTATCTCCTAAATTTTGGAATGTTGCAAGAACATGTGACATATGATTCTACTTGTGTGGACCTTTTTTATTTATTAACTACTCTCCCCTGCCTTGAGGCAATACGCTGTGGGAAGTACCATAGATACAATCCACAACTGCTATGAAACTAATCAAACAGCAAGTTAGTGGGTCTTGGAATGTTCAGTGGCCTTCTTCATACTACTCTTCTACCTTAAGTGGCTTGGACCAACCTGTTCCTTGTTTACATATAAGATGAGGGATATCGCCCTCTGTCAGGACGTAGAGTCCTGTGTCCCTCAGGAACTTCCTTCTCAGTGCCTCATAAGCGGCGCAGGCAGGAGAATATGCTCGGCGGTCTCCGGAACTCCACAACTGGGGTATAGGGGGCTGATGTTTTTCCCATCCTTAGCAAGTACTTGTGTGGACCTGTTAAGACATGGGGAATGATATTACCCAGCAAACACCCCTTCATAGCCTTGAATCGCTTCTTTAAATTAACAGAACTCTCATCCATCTCCTTTTTAACCGTCTACAACAGAACATTCAGCTGTGGTCTTATCGTTCATAAGTATGTTAATATGTCTGTTAAGTTCGCTATAAAAGTGCTTCATTTTTCGTGCATGGTTTTTAAAGTTCTTAAATAAAATGATAGAATGCGTGAGATCTTCTTTATTTTAAATTATCTATACATGAAATATATAGAAAGGGAAAGTTTGTTTAGACTGTTAGGCGTATAACTCAACGTCATCAACGCCTGCACATCTTTTATCTTTAATCGATAAGCTAATATTAGAAAAGAAAATGTATACATAGAAATAAAATATAAAGAAAAAATAGTAAAATGAAATAATCGTCATAATTTTAAGGAAAATATATAAATATTAATATAATTTTCCAAAGAAACGAAAGAAAAAAATCTGGTGCGGGCAACACACGACTTTCACTTACCTCCGTTTTTAAAATCGATTAAAGAATTTTCAAATACAGTAAGAGATAAAAGTGAGTGAAAACCATTAGAGAATTAATTAAGTGGAATTTCTATCGAAACTTGTGTTTTATTAAAAAATCTATTTATATTATTATCTAAAATAATCAGTTAGTTTTGTCGGCTATTTTCGGCTAAATATTTTTTCTGTAGTTGAGTATCGAATTCATTCAATTTATATATTTTCCTTTTTTTCATCAGTAGTAACAAGATACTATAGTCATGTTTATAGAATCAACAAAATTAAAGGTGCTTTAAAGGAAGAAAATTTAAAATATCGGCATTTAAGCCCTATCAGACCATTTTAATCAGAATGGTATATTTATATAATACATGATATTTAAGGTCATTAAATTTTACACAGAAGTGGCTAGTTTAATCAAAATCGTCGGAACCGTTTTCGAGAAAATCAAAAAAATGCTTGGTATAAGTGGCTTTTCTGGTAAATTAATTTTGATGAAAAAAGGTTTTGTAACGTCTCGGGCGTATATTTGTCTTAAATATGAAATTTCAGTTTTATAGGACTTTCCGTTTCCGCCCGGGAGTTATCACACACACACAGACCTTTTTGCGGGAATTGGTTATTTGGACTCGGGGACCCTAAAACGTGTATTTCTGTTGAAAACTGGAATTCGAAAATTATCACGATCGCAATACTTTACCTTACTATATATAGTTAGTGAAAGTAATAATAACAAAATAAAAATTATATACAAAAAAAGAAAAATATCACTAATATTCATTGCAGATATATAATACTAATTACAATAAGTACTAAAGTTTATTTGATATGTTATTTATATTCAGAAAATTAAGCACTTTTGATATTTTTGCTATATCATCACCTAGGCTAATTTAAATGTCTGGAGTAAGTCCCAATTTAGTCAAACTCGAAATGTAAGAGGGACATTCTTGGAAAATATGTTTGACGGTAAGCATATTATTGCATTGTTGGCATTTTGGGGGTGGCTGTTTGCTGATGAGGTAGGCATGGGTTGGATTGGTATGTCCTATTCTAAGCCTAACAATAATGACTTCCTCTCGACGGGTATGGGAAAGTATTGCGATCGAGACAATTTTTCGAATTCGTGTTTTCACCGGAAATATAAGTTTTAGGATCCCTTAAGTCCAAATAACCAAGTCCCGCAAAATGTATTTGTGTGTGTGTGTATGGTAAATCAAGCGCAAAAACCAAAAGTCTTATAAAATTTGATTTTTTTATATTTAAGACAACTATACGCCCGAGATGTTACAACAACTTTCTCCTCTAAATTATTTACTTAAAGTACCTTTTGTATATTTCATATAAATCACTATCTCTTGTTAGCATTGAATAAAAACGGATTAGTAAATAAGTTGAACGGATTTGATATCCAACTAAAGAAGAAAAGAGAAAACATATTGTTACTTTTAGTTACCTATGCATGTTTATTTATTTATACACCCTACCTTGCAATATATGCAACACGGGTTATGGCGACATTAGCTTAGGCCAGCAAGTGACTGTTGCCAAGTTACCTATACATATATAAAATATATAATAAGGGAAAGTATTGCAATCGTAAAAATTATCGAATTCTAGTTTTCGGCGGAAATATACGTTTTAGGGTCCCCTGAGTCTAAATGACCAAGTCCCGAAAAAAGGTGCGTGTTTTTGGTAATTCTAGCGCAAAAACGAAATGCCGTACGGTACTGAAATTTCATAATTAAGACAACCATACGCTCGAGATGTTACAACATTTTTATCAAAATCGGCTAGCCAGAAGAGCCTTCTAATATTACGCATTTTGCATCATTTTACGATTTTAATTAAACTCTCTATATTGTTGTAAAATTTAATAGGCTTAAATATCATGTAGGTTTTATTCTCATTGAAATATTCTGACAGGGCTCAAATGCCGATATTTTAATTTTTTTTTTTTTGTCTTCCACATTATTTACTCTAATAATAATAATAATAATAATAATAATAATAATAATAATAGTCGCCTTTGCTCCAAGACCCACGAGTCTATTCAGCATGTAACAAATGGTTGTGAAACTTTGGCAGGGACGGACTATTTAATGAGGCATAATAACGTTGCTAAAATTTACCACCAAGGTCTGTGCAGAGCTCTGGGATTGTTGGGGGGTGAAGAGATACCCTATTATCGGTATACCCCTGAAAAACTTCTGGAAAATAAAGACGTAAAAGTTTACTGGGATGAACAGATTATCACCGACCACAGAGTGCTGCATAATCGTCCAGATATTTTGGTATTAGATAAAACCAACAAAATGGCCAGAATTGTCGATATTGCTGTCCCATGTGACTCCAATCTGTTAAGCACTAGAGCTGAAAAAATTAGAAAATATCAAGAGCTCTCTTTAGAACTGAAATCGCTCTACCGCCTGGAAAAAGTTGCAACAACTCCAATAGTTCTCTCTTCTAATGGTCTAATCCTCAAAAGCACGAAGGAGGGCACAGAAGAGCTTGGCCTAGACCACAAGCATCTAAAACTAGCACAGAAAGCAGTTCTGCTGGATACCTGCAGAATTGTTAGAAAATTTTTAAATAAGTAAAACCTTCTTCTTCCCTTTGACTTTTATCCGGGAAGTAGATGAAGCTCCAGTTACCTGAGAGAAATAAAACATAATAATAATAATAATATATTAATAGGCTTATCGAACCCGAAGGTTCGATGCCGATACCACCAAAGTCCGCCTACACAGACTGTCCAATGTTCACCTTTCAAGCCCAAGCTCCCGAGATCAGCCTTAACGCAATCCTCCCATCTACGCTTCAGCCTACCTTTCGGACGCTTACCAGTCGGATCAGCAAATACCTACTTTCTCGGAATCCGCTCGTCATCGAGCCCAACAACTTTACACGCCCATTTAAGTCTCCGCGATGCAATCAGCTCAATTATATTCACAGGATTCAAGTTCCGCAATTCCGCGTTGTGCAACCTTCTAAACTCCCCAGTGGCCTCATCTCTATTATTTTAATATTTTACGCAATACCTTATTTTCGAAAACCTTAAGCCGTTGTTCATCCTTTAAAGTAAGCGGCCACGTTTCACATCCGTAAAGAACCGTTGGAAGAATAATAGTTTTATAAATTCTAACCTTTAAGTTTTTAGATAGAAGCCGCGAACTAAGTAACTTAGCAACTGAATAATAACACGCATTTCCCACCTTTAACCGGGACTTTATTTCTTCCTGGATTTCATTTTTTCTAGTTATAATTGAACCTAAATACTTGAATTTCTCTACGTGTTCAAAAGTATGCCCTGATACATCAATATCACCAAGATCGACTCCGTTTCTGCTACTAATCATATATTTCTCTACTCTAAAGTATTTTTAATTTTGTAATTTTATAAAAATAACTACACCATATCTTAAGCATTGAATAAAGACGGATAAATATATAAGTTGAACGGATTTTGTATCAAACTAAAGAAGAAAAGAGCAAACCTATTTTTTTAATGTCATTTTTGAGTTTTGAACATAAAAATAATAATATGAATGTATAATATACCGTTGAAAAGCTAATGATTTATGGAAAAATATCTTATACACGATATTGCAAAAGTTGACGGAGAGTGGTGAAAAGCCGATAAAACCAACTGATTGTAGTAGATAATAATATAATAGATTATTCAATAAAATACATTGGAATAAAACTATTGGAAATCAAATGCAATTAATTCATTAAGAATTTATTTTCATTTCTTTGTTTAAAATTCTTAAAGTTATTTAAAAAAACGTAGGTGTAAGTCAAAGTCGTGTGTTGCGCGCACCAGATTTTTTTATAGTAGAATTAAATTAATAAAAAACAGGAAGGAAGAACCCTATTGAAGCCTGAGACCGCCCAATTCTAGGGACCCCTCGCCCTTGACAAGACACATTACCCAGATCGGGAGGGCTGATCGAAAGGGCTATCACCCGGATTATAGGGCATTAAGGAGGCGGTCCGTGCTTCCCTACAGTTACTTCTGTACTGATATTCTCTGTTTCTTCCATTTCATCGATCTTCAGAGTGTGCCGAAAACTACGAGAACTGGTTCAGTAGGGAATCTGTGGGATCACTTGTAGCTGGGTGGCTAGCGTAACAGCCTCCCATGCTAAAGGTCACGGGTTCAAACCCGCAGGTGGTCCTAGGATTTTTTAATGGGAGTAAAAAATCCTTAGTTACGCCGTCCTTCGGAGGGGACGTTAAAAGGTGGTCCCGAGCCTGTGCGATGTCAGGTACTCGTTAAAGATCCCTATCCTAATAAAACCTGGATAGGCGAAATTTAGGACTCCCACTGTAGTATCGTCCGATTAGCCATAGTAGCATAAAGTGACGTTAAATAAATAAACATAAACTAGGGAATCTGTGGCAGTAGACTAACAATTTAAAAAATAATTGAAATAGTAGTAGTATCTTAGCACTACAGGACACTAATATAGTTTAATCTATACTAATATTATAAAGCTGAAGAGTTTGTTTGTTTGTTTATTTGAACGCGCTAATCTCAGAAACTACTGGTACTAATTGAAAAATTCTTTTTGTGTTGGATAGTCCATTTATCGAGGAAGGTTATAGGCTATATAACATCACGCTGCGACCAATAGGACCGAAGAATCAGTCGAAAATCTGGGGAAAAACGGGGAAAATTTGGGAGAAAAAAAAAACCTTGCTTCCCAATGATTCCAAATGATTTACCTTTTATTTTTAAATAATTCAATTTCCCGTTAATTTATATTTTTCCATTTAAACACGTAGGAATAGATTTACGTCGAGATCGGGTTGCGGAGAAAATCAGTATGTTCTTCTGCCACAAGAAAATAAAACTAAAAATGTCATTTACGCAGAAGTACTTTAAAATATACTCTTTTAAAAACTTCTTAATAGCAATCATAATAACAGAAATTGATGCAGACGAAGTCGCTTTAGAATATATCAAAGAAAAAGTGACATGTACTTAGAAGGTTTAAATTTGGGTGATAAAATTCCGGTTCTGGGATACGCCGATGATTTGGTACTGCTAAAGGAAGACACGGAAACTAAAAAACTAAATACAAGTCCGTTAATAAAAACCGGTAAAGAAATAGGACTCGAAATAAATACCTAAAAGACAAAATATATAATTTGTAGCAGAGACGGTGGCGATCATAGTGATATTGATATATCAGGGTATACTTTTGAACACGTAAAGAAATTTAAGTATCTAGGTTCAATGATAACGAAAAAAAAAAATCCAGGAGGAAATTAAGTCCTGGTTAAACGCGGGAAATGCGTGTTATAATTCAGTTGCGAAATTACTTAGCTTCTGTCTAAAAACTTAACGGTTAGAATTTATTAAACTGTTATTCTTCCGACGGTGAAACGTGGCCGGTTACTTTAAAGGACGGACAACGGCTAAAGGTTTTAGAAAATAAAGTACTAAAATATTTGGTCCGAAGAGAGATGAGGCTACTGGGGAGTATAGAAGGTTACACAACGCGGAAATATTTATATCAATCAATATTATTGTCTATATTGTTAAGTCATGATTTATTTCAAGAGCCATTTTCAACTTTAATTGTTATTACCTTGAAGCATATACATTTATAAATTTAAATAAATTAAAAAAATTTCTATTTCTTTTGATTTATTCGAGTATAATAATTCGAACTATTATTTTAAGCATATTTAGGACTTTTATTAGCTGTATGTCTATATTTATAAAAGAAAGTACCACTCAATTTTCTGGTATCTAAAAAATTACTATGGTTGTGATGATAAAATTTTTCCTGGAGGTTCGTCTAACCGCCTAGATGTGCAATAAGGCAGGATTTGAAAATCTTCGCCCAAAAAGTGGTTGAACAACCTAAACGTAAAATTGTCTTAATCTGATATGTATCAGCAAAGGTACAACAATTTTATAACAAATATATTTAAGCATATTACTGTTGTTATCTGTTCGTTTAACGTCACTTTTGTACTACTATGGTTAATCGTATGATGACTAATTTTTTCCTCGCCAAGTTTAGTTAGGGTAGAGATCTTTAACGAGTTCATGTTGTCGCAAAGGCTTGGGACCACCATTTTACGTCCCCTTCGAAGGAGGGCATAACTAGGGGTGTTTTTTACTCTCATTAAAAAATCTTAAGGGCACCTGGCTGGTCATTACATACAGGTGACCGACCCTTTTAAGCATATTGCGTTTCATATCTGTTTCGAGTGTAGGTTCCTATGAAAATATATTCAATTGTTATTTATTTTTTTAAAATGGTTTGTGACGATTATTTTTACATACTAAGTGATTATAGGTATAACCACTTCTACTGGTTTGCTATTGTAAATTTGACAGGAAAAAGTCAAGATCGGGCTTATACGAAATGCAATATTCGCGAGCAAAGCTGCGTGACACAGCTAGTTCATAATAATATAGTAGTTCTACAAACCATGAATATTTAATATTAAGGTATTAGGCTCAGTAAATATAGAGATTCGTACTGTTTCTACGCCAACGACCGTGCAATAAGGTGATTAGGCCGAGATTATATGGGCTTTTATAAGGATGTAATATAATGGGAATTCACTCGCAGCCTCTCCCCGGGTATGTGAGACCCGTCAGCCAAATGGTGGCCACTCACAAAATTAGTCGTAGGGAATGATGACCCTACACTATAAATTGTATTGTGAAACCCGAGTGTGAACTCCCAGGAGATTACAACACGAGGTCCAGGGCCTGCACGGCCTGTCGCGCCACTGAAAAAATCCATCTCATTAACCCTGGGAAGGTCTTGGGTTCAGTACATACAGGAAGTTTCTTGTAACCCGTAGGCCACGGTTAGCTGCTAGCTTTTCTTTTTTTCTTCATTCAGTATTAGCTTCACTAGTGCCTACCAAACTTATTTCTTTTCGATATGCGAGTTTTTCGTGATTTGTAATCGTTAAGTACAAAGCTAATCTCAAAGAAAAATGTTCACATCTAATGAATAAGTCAAATGTTACTGTACAGCATATGCCAACAAATCCAACCGAATCACCTTTACCCTTCGGCGTAAACCTATGACATCCTGTCCTACTGTCTTCTTCAATGATACTCCTATTGTCCCGGTTGAACAGATCCGATATCTAGGACTGCACCTTGACAAACGCCTTACTTGGAATCCTCATACAAGACTGAAACGACACGAAACTGACCGACGTTTTCGACTACTTCAACACTTACTAGACAAACATTCTAATCTTCTACTTACCTACAAAAGACTCATCTACATGACTATTATAAGGCCGATATGGACTTACGGAGTAGAGCTTTGGAATTATACTAAACCATCGAATTCTTCCCGTATCCAATCCCTACAATCCAAGATCCTTCATAAAATCCACAATGCTCCTTACTTTGTCACGAAAAAAATCATCCATAAAGACCTTAATGTTCCGTATGTTGCTGATTTGGCCCGATCTAGATACCATTCCTTTAATGACAAACACCATTCCCATCCTAATCCTCTTGTTTCCATCATTTCTCCCTCTTCAATTCCTGACAGTCCTCTGAGGCATCTGAAAAGAAGACGGCCCCGAGACCTTCTAGTTTAAAATATTTTTAGAGTGCTTTGGGAAGCTTCTCTACATGTGTTTCATGCCTTTTTATATTTCACTCAAATTTACTTGTAGTATTCCATTGCACAGTTGTAAATTCCAATATATATATATATATATATATATATATATATATATATATATATATATATATATATATATATATATATATATCGATTATAAAACCTACAAAATTATTGAGCGTCAGAATTTTTTAAAATAGGTTATTGGAATGAGGATAATGACAGATATGAGGAAGTTGGGAATTCCAGAATGTAGTGAGCAGGCAAGCAAGGAATCATCAAAGGTTTACTTGTCTTCCTATGAATTTTATTTTCAGGAGATTTTGTTTCCTATTGTTTAAATTGAGTAGTGTGAGACGGGGTGGCTGAGCGGGTTAACGCTTGAGAACATTCCGCGCGTTGTACAGCAACCTGATTAACGAATTAGGGATAAAAACGATTTCTTCTACCTTTTTTCAAGTTTAAATTGAGTATAACAAGATGAAACAGGAAAAGTTTTCGTTTTGATACCGCTAGCAGCCGAGTTTTCATATTAAGTTCACAAACTTTACAGCGGAAGCCGTCTTTATACGATTCCGAAAACCAATTACTGGAACATATCACTCATTGAAAACTCGACTTAGACATGCTTAATGATCCATTTTCCCAACGACAGGACTCCAATGGCCGGTCCTAGTCAACAAGGTCGATAACCAATTTGCCAAAGTCGGCTTCTTCAAAATGCTATCTTATCAACCGCTGCTCTAATTCCCGCACTTGCCTAACTTTTGGGAATATTAATTGAACTCCATTTAGCCGTTAAACCCCTAAATTTCTGTTTCAAAGTGGAAATTATATAAATGTTGCTCCTTTATCTGCACGATATTAAAAAAAAAACAATCTATTCATTTTCTAAAACCGTTAATTATACATCTTATTACAGAAGCCCTCTTTTATCAAAGTTTTAATCAGAGAGCCTTAAGGGGTTTAGTAGACAAGATAAACCATAATGCTGGAAAACCCTTTAGGAAATTGAAACCCATTGAATCAATTAAAAGGGAGATTTAAGGTGTAGATTAAGTGTTGTGTTTAATTTGCCATGCTTCAACTCTTCTAAATAGGCTGTCATTTATTATGTCCGATTATTATAAATATTTATTGATGGACGCAATTGAGTAATTATTAAGATTAAATAAATCAATTTTTTTTGTTTTTTTATTTATAGTAATTTACAACTGTATTAAAGAACACAATAAGTAAATATGTAGAATGAAATACAAAAAAAAAAAAAAGTCATGAAAATGTCTTGAGAAAGAACTACCTAGTGGTAGCACATCACTAACTATTTTAAGGCAGTAGGTCCCGAGGCCACCTTCTTCTCAGTCGCTTTGGAGGGTTATCAGTGATTTATAGTTAAAATTTATTGTGCATATCAGTAAATATTGGGTTGTCCGGAAAGTCAGTAGAGAAATTTGGAAAAAAAAAAATTAAATTGATGAACAGCTTAAAATTTATTTATTTAATCTACAAAATAGTTACCAGCGTTAGCGATTACCCTTTCCCAACGGCTTGAAAGCCCTATTGCCTCTATTTTCCTATTGACCTGTTTGGCTCCAGACTTTGCCTGAACTCAGTTTCTTGTTTTTACCTACAAATTCTGGCAGAGTAGTCCTTCCAGATACCACTGGATGGCGTAATGTGCCCTTGATTGTGTTGCTGCTTGCTAGAGGGCAGCACTTGAAATTGGTTAAGGGCCTTGTTCCCTAAACATAACCATATCATCTTGTTAAAACTGAAAAAGAATTGCTAAATTAACCAGTTGAACGGATTTGATAACTAAATGAAAGAGAATAGAATGGGAAAATGATTATATACTGTATAAAGCTGAAGATTTTAGAATGAAAAATATAAAAAATCTCATACACGAAGATGCAAAATATCATGGATAGTGACGAAAAGCAGATGACAACAAATGATCGTTGCAGGTAATAATATATAATATTATTTGATGAAACACAACTTTCTACGAAAATTCAATGCAATTACATTTTTTCATCTCTAAATTTATCTACTGGCACCCGGGATCGCTTTACAAACTCCGAACATTCCTGCCTTCTACATATTTTCTTATTATCCAGTCATACCTCAGTAATAGATCCTTTATAATAAATCAAAAAATCAAATCCTTTATAATAAATCAATCAAATAACGATCCAAGTGCTGCTTCTCAAACAATCCAATCCTACATCAGACACCTTGAGGTATGGTGTCAGAATTGGCGAATTAAAATAAATTCGAACAAATCCCACCAAATAACCTTTACCCTTCGTCGTAAACCTATGACATCCTGCACTACAGTATAGAATAGAATTTTATTTGTTTAAGATTTACATTCTTGTACAAATAAATTCAAATTATAATTCTCTTCAATTTCCAACATGAGTCTAGTTAATAATAAATGTCCATATATTCGGCTCTTGAGAAAAACTTGAAAAATAATAATAGTAAACTATTTAAATAATACATTTTATCATTTAATTGATATATAATAGAAAAACAACACTGAAATCAAACATAAAAAACAAACAAAAACAATTAACAACTTAAAAAACAAGCTGAAAACATTCGCCGTAGAATGAAAAATGATAAACAGTTAACCTCAGATAACTAGACACTTAATTGGTGTGTGGGCCTTCACAGTTCAAGGTATCCAAGGTATTACATGCTGACTTAGTGAACCACAAAATGTTGTTCAGTTTTTCAATATTGTTTATTTGAAGAATTTTTTGAATATTTTGCTCATCACTGGATCCTGATAAAAATGGTTGTAAATATCTCTCTCTGTCTTTTATGAGCTTTTCACAGTAGAGAAGGACGTGAAACAGGCTGTTCAAGATAAACTGACCACAGAAAGTGCAGGTTTCTTGTGCTTTGAAGATGAACAGTTTGGTTTTTCCATAAAGTGTGGTACGTTCTGGGCTCGAAATTCTTAACTGGCTCAATGATCTTATTTTTTTTATGTTGGCTGTATATGTAAGATAGGTCTCTGGGCTGGAGATAGTTCTATATATGGGGTTATGGTTAGAATTGAGAGATCGGTGGGTGTCTATTGGAAGGTTATGATTTTTTATCTTTTCCATTATTGCATCTCTGCACTTTAATAATCCATTCGGGCACAATACACTGAATTATTCTTCACAGCCATATTGAGCAGCCATCGATCTAACTTGTGAGACCCAGTTAAACTTTATATCAGGGTTCCTTGCATGCAGCGAAATCAGTCTTTTGAAACAAAGTCCTGGCAGCCTCTCCTCCGGCATGATTGACAATATGGACCAGTAGTTCACAGCTCTCTTCAAAACCCTGACACTCAATGGGTTTCGGCCGGTTTCAAGACGTACTATGTAGTTGGCAGTACTCCTTGGCCATCTGAGTAGTTGCTTCAGGAACTTTAGTTGTACCACTTCAACAGCTTCTAGATATCTTAAGCTCCATATTTCAGAAGCATACAGAAGGATTGAGGCTACCATGGAATTGAAAAGAGCTATTTTTGTTTCCCATGAATCACTTCCACCCCTTCGCAAAACATCCAATACTCTTGCAGCTGCAACAGAGGACCTCTGAATAAAATGCTCAGATGCTTTGCTAAATTTTCCTGAGGAAGTCCTGCACTACAGTATCCTTTAATAATATTCCGCTTGTTCCGGTTGAACAGATCCGATACCTAAGACTTCTACTTGACAAACGTCTAACATGGCATCCCCACACTAGACTGAAACGACAAGGAACTGCTTGCCGCTACAACACTTACTAGTCAAACAGCCAAAGCTTCCTCTTAACTACAAAAGACTCATCTATATGACCATCATAATACCTATCTGGACTTTCGGAGTAGAGCTATTCTAGTCTACTAAACCATCGAATTCCTCTCGTATCCAATCCTTACAATCCAAAATCCTTCGTAAAATCCTCAATGCTCCATATTTTGTCACTAATAAACTTATCCCTAAAGACATTAATGTTCCCTATGTTAGTGATTGAGCCTGAACCAGGTATTATTTATTCCATGAAAAACTCCATTCCCACTCTAATCCACTGGTTTCCATTCTGTCTTCCTCCTCAATTCCTGAAAACCCTCCGAGGCGTCTGAAAAGAAGATAGCCCCGAGACCTTCTAGTTTAGGATATATTTAGAGTGCTGCCAATGGGTGGTGTCTCTACATGTATTTCATGTCAATTTACCATATATCCTTCACATTTACTTGATGTATTTTGTATACAGTTGTAAATATCAATAAATATGTTTAAAATGAAAATGAAAAAAAATTATCTAAACGTTTTTAAATGGATTTTAACAATGGAGGTAAGAGAAAATTTCTTTTTTTGCGCGCACAATATTTGTATTCATTTGAGGAATGAGTCAAAAGCAACTTAATGAAATAATACTGGGGATATATGAGTAGTTCATAAGTAACATAAATATCAAATCCGGTCCAGTTGCTTTACCTGGTACACTACATTGGTTCGCCTAGTTTAGGATTATAGCTATACATTAAGCAAACGGTCGACTAAGAGCTTTCAATATAATTCCATCGATCTTTGTTCCGGAGCTAGCGGACCATCGATATCAGTGGATAATTCATGTAGCATGGAGCAGGAGGGTACAAAAGGACTTGGAGTATCCACTCAGTCGAACAAGAGCAGGCTACGGCAGGACAATGGAGCGCCCGCACCTTAGTGGTGACAATGCTGCTTCCATGGTTGAGAACCATAGATGATGGATTGTTTAAAAATTAAACAAAAAAAATTCACATTTAGATTTATTATTTTCAAAAATGAACATTTGTAATCGGGATACCGGAAAAAAAAATATCCCTCCCTCTAATAAAAAAATCCGTATGCCGTCCGTGACTTTGCTCCGAAAATACTGTATCTTTATTTTTCCTTGAACATTTGGCAAAAAAATACCAAGGTGTCCGGAAGATAATACAACTGGAGATTGATATCAGCTGATTAGTTTTAAAATGGTAGGTCTTTTTCAAATCAAGGCTGGCAATTACTTTTTATTACCGAAAGATTACTGTCAAAGCAATCACTTTAATTGAGGTATGATTAGGTAAACAAGTTTAATGAATTATTTATTTTAATTTAATACAAAGACAATGACAAAAAAAAAAATATATGAATTTAATTTCTAAAAATGCCTTATCTTCAAATATTTATTGAATTTTTTTTTAAATCATATTTTATTTTATTTTTTACAACTGTATTTACAAATGCAATAAGTAAAATAGATGAAACAATAACAGGCATGAATAGACACGTGAAGAAGCCACCCAGTGGTAGTACTTCAAAGTTTATTTTATAAGCAGGTCTCGAGGCCACTTTTCAGGCGCCTCGTAGGATTATCGTGAATAGATGTAGTTAAGAAGTTACGGACAAGCGGATTTAAGTGAGCAGGTAAGGTAGGGTGGAATGAAAGGAGGTGTATCTATCGCGAGCTAAGCCTGCAACTAGTGGGATATTTAGGTCTCTATGGATGAGTTTATTAGTTACAAAGTAAGGAGCATTGAGAATTTTTCTAAGGATTTTAGATCGCAAGGATTGGAAGCGAGAGGAATTTAATAGATTAGTGGACCCCCATAGCTCAATTCCATAAGTCCAAATAGGTTGGATAATGATTATGTTAATGAGTCTTTTGTAGTAAATAGGGAGTTTTGATCGTTTGTCGAGTAAGTGTTGTAGTGAGCGGTATCTGCGGGCAGTTTCTTGTCGTTTTAGTCTAGTGTGAGGATTCCAGGTGGGGCGCTTGTTTAAATGGAGTCCAAGGAAGCATTAATTCAAGCAAATGTTTGTTACTGTTCCTTTGTCCGCCAAAAAAATAGCGGAAGATTGGGCCAGCCAATTGAAGAAAACTCTTCAAAAAATAGGAAACAACGCGAAGAACAAGCCAATATACAGTCATAAAATAATACATCAAACAATGGACCACGAGCAATAGGATTTTCAAAAAAGAGGAGATAATTTTATGCCGGCTTCGTATTGGGCACTGCCAGTTTATCCACAATTGCGTTTTTAGAAATCTTCATGCATCCACCTGAGAATATTGTAATAACGTTCCGCAAACTGTCTATTGTTAGTGTCCTCTATTCAAATCAACAAGGCGAAAAATTATATTGACAGGAACCCTAAAAGATGTATTAGATGAGGAAGATGGTTGTGGGTGCGGTCATTAGAGAGAATCACACATTAAAACAAAGTGCCGACGTTTCAGCCTACATTGTGGGCCTTCATTGATTTCAAAGATGTATTGAATGATGATGAAGACAGTGTAAAAAACTATTTAGATATTTAAAAGAAATTAAATATTACAGTTCCTGAATTCTCCTTACTTTGTCACGAATACACTCATCCATAAAGACCTTAACATCATATATGTTGCTGATTTTGCCCGAACCAGGTACCAATCCTACCATGACCAACTCCACTCCCACTCTTACCGACTAGTTTCAATCCTTGCTTCCTCTTCAATTCCTGAAAATCCTCCGAGGCGTCTGAAAAGCAGATGACCTCGAGACCTTCTAGTATAGATTACGTAGCGGAGTGATGCCAATGTGCATTTTCGCTTCATGTTTTTTTCCAGGTATTTTATCATCACCAGCATATTTACTTGTTGTATTACAAAATACAGTTGTAAATTTCAATAAAAATACAAATATTATTGCCAAATCTAATAAGCCTCAGTTGCCAAGGATCCTTTTTGGTAGAGGCCAAAACACCAAAATATAAACAATAAAATTATTTTTATATTGTTATATCCTAAAAATAAGGCCTAAACGTTGGGAGCCCATGGTTGTGTGGCTAGCGCGCTAGTCTCTCATGATAAAGGTTGCGAGTTCGAATCCCAGTTCCGACGGGCTTTTTGTTATGGATGTAATTGAATGGGGATTAACTCACAGCCTCTCCCCCGGGTATGTGAGACCCGTCAGCCAAATGGTGGCCACTCACAAAATTAGCCCTACCCTACAAAATGCATCGAGAAATGTGATTGTGATCCCCCAGGGCCTACACGGCCTGTCGCAGGAAGAAGAAGAAGGCCTAAACGTCGAAGCACAATAAAATACGTTTTCATATTTGAATGTGATTAGCAGTCCAAAATCCTTCGTAAAATCCTCAATTCTTCTTACTTTGTTACTAATAAAATCATCCATAAAGACCTAAATATCCCATTTGTTGAAGACTTGGCCCGTTACAAACATACTTCTTTTCATTCCAAACTCCCTGCTTACTCAAACCCGCTTATCCGTGACCTCTCCTCCATATCTATTCCCGACAACCCACCGAGGCGCCTTAAAAGAAGATGGTAAGAGACCTCCTAACATGAATTAGACATTGGAGTGCTACCAATGGGTAGTTTCTTCTCAGGACTACACTGTGTTATAATCATATATAAATCCTATTTACTTGTTGTATTTATTTAATACAGTTGTAAATTTCTTTTAAAAAAAAATAATTATGTGATTAATTCAATAACCAAGTTTTCCTTTTATAAAAAAATTGTACTTTGTGATATGAATAGTAAAATGAAAAAAAGTGAATTCATGTTTTTAAATATTCTGGTTCAAGAATGCCATTGAATATTAGTGGTTAAGTTTTTTGTCATTTGTGATTTACAGATGAAATGTTCGTATCATGATTTAAATTTTACATAGCTGGTAGCCAGTAACACTCTTCGCTGCATTCATACATTTGGGTTATATTTTAGACAGGAAGGCCGTGTTGCTTTTAGTATGACATAGAAATACTAATGGCAAAACATTGTTCCTCTAAATCACCTTGTCAGGTTGTTTGTTGTATGTGACTATTAAATAAATTTAAAAACAACCATTTTTAATAACCCCGGTGTGGGTTTGGTTGTCAGAGCTAAGTAAACATTAACTGTGAACTAGGATTTGCGGCGGAAAACTTTTGATTAGTATTATGGTGATCTTTTATTACATTATTATGACTATTGTTCAGAAATTTTTGCAATTAAACAAACAGTAGATGCAAGTTAAAAACAATCTGGTGAGCAAATAATAAGACTTCTACTTTTCCGTTGTTGAAATTAATTTAAGAATTTGTATAAACTTTTAGAAATGAAAAAAAAGGAAAAAATTAAATTAAATTGAGTTTCGATAGAAACATAATAATAATAGGCTTACCGAACCCGAAGGCTTGATGCCGATACCACCAAACTTCGCCTGCACAGACTCCTCCAATGTTCGCCGGTCAAGCACAAGCCCCCGAGATAAGCCTTAATGCAATCCTCCCATCGACGCTTCGGCCTACCTTTCGGACGCCTACCAGTCGGTTCAGCGAATACCAACTTTCTCGAAATCCGTTCATCACCGAGCCCAACAACTTTACGCGCCCATTTGAGTATCCGCGATGCTATCAACTCAATCGATAGAAACATATGTTTTATCATATAATCTATTATATTATTATGTTCAACAATCACTTAGTTTTATCGGCTTTTCATCAACTAACAATTAATTTTGTGGAGAAGATAATATGTGTTCTAAAATCTTTTTTCAACAGTAGATTATAATAAAGACAGTAAGTGAATATAATAAAAAGAAAAGCCGATAAAACTAAGTGATTGTTGAACATAGTAATATAATAGATTATATAATAAAACATACGTTTGTATCGATAATCCTGTAATAATACTCGAATAAGCCTATTATTATTATTGTTATACACAACATACTTTTCTTACTACAAACTTATAGTATAGAAAGTGTTCTGGAATCAGGATATTTTCGTTTAAACTATTTCAATGAAAATTATAAGAAAAGAAAAGGAAATAGTAAGGAAGTATATTATATAGTTATTGGAAATAATAGGCCATTGTGTGACAATTTTAAGCGTCCTTACTTTAAAAACCTCAATAGTCTGTTAAAACTAAAAAAAATGTTAAATATTTTGAATAAAACGAATATAAAAAATATATATATTCTTTATTTATTCTATTTACGAAAAAAAATGAACTAAAATCGGACTTCGTATCCCGACTAGATATCATATCTGATATAATGATTTATAAAGACTAACAGATGCCATTTGATATTTCATTTCGTAGCAACTGTCATGGGTGCAATGTACACTTATCTCCAGTCTCATTTATAAATGGCTTTATAAAATGTCCCTAAATTGTGTCACTGAGATAGCGAAAATTGATTTCATTTTTAATATTTATGATAAATGTTCAAATATTTGTTTATTATTTCACACCTTGCGTATTGCCTCATTCTTTTTTTTTTCTTCTTAAGGAGTGAGTTACGAGTTAAATAAATTTATAACCTGTCAAAGACCTTAATTTAGACACCTTTATCTAGCTAAAAATTCTTTTTCTTTTTTACCTTATCCTCTTTTTGAAAAAAGAAAAAAAAAATCAAAGGAAGAAAATTTCGATCCTGATTTAACATGTTAACGATATTATTGTTTTTTTAAAATATTTTAGAAAAACTATGAATTGCTCTGACACTGAATCAAATTAACATACTTGATTTTTGAAGTTTTACGAATACATTTATTAAATCGGCTTGCAATTAAAATTATTCTTGAAACTGTTGATTCTGTTGGCGAGTTTTTGTATTCGAGTAAAAATAAATAGTTTTATTTTCATACAAAATACAAATACAAATATAATATGTATAGATGTCACATTTTGTCTTTCTATTACCCGGAGTTGTTCTAAGGATGATTGCTATATGCGCTGCATGCACTATTAATCTTTCAAGGGCTTCTATGCCTTTATTTATTAATTGCAAAATGGGAGGGACCATTCTTCAGGGTTATGTTTTAATTATAAAGATTATAAATATTACTATATAAAAGTTTGCTCCAACACAACATAAATGTCCTCCAAGAGGAATTATCCGCAATAAATATGAAGATCAATCCGGGGAAGACGAAATGCATGCGTATTGGAAAGAAACCCCGAAGGATAATGAGAGTACTAAGGGTTGGAGGAGAGAGATTAGAGCAGGTTGACAGTTTTAAATATCTGGGAGCTCATCTCAATGAGAGTGGCTACATAGACGAGGAAGTGGCCCAAATAATTGGAGCAGCAGGCAAGATGTTCTGTATGGTCAGACGAGGTTTCCTTTGGAGAAGAGAAGTGACAAAGCGGACCAAGCTGGCAGTCAATAAATCGACATTCCTCCCTATTCTATCGTACTCCTCAGAATCGTGGACCCTCACCACAAAACACAGGAGTCAGATACAAGCGATGGAAATGAGGTATCTACGAAAAATAGAAAGAAAAACAAGAAGAGATAGAATAAGGAACGCCACCATACGGGCTAATCTCGATGTCAAACCGGTAGAGACCATAATGGAGGAGCAAAAACTGAGGTGGTTTGGACATCTTCTTAGGTTGGATCTAGACAGAAATGTCAGGAAGACCTACGAGACCCGCACGGAAGGAAAAAGACCAGAGGAAGGCCGCGCATCTCCTGGGAGGATAGTGTAAAGGAAGCATGCAGGAAACGAGGAATAAATTGGGACAGGAGAGCAGAGTTGGTGCAGGAGAGAGACAACTGGACCAGACTCTATAAGCAGGATCCTCACAACGAACAGCGGTAGAAAGGGAGAATGATTATGATGATGATGATGATGTTTGCTATTTGCTTAAGCGAGATCTTAGAAAATAATTTTATTTCAAGTATTGACTAGTCTTTAATAAGTTTGGATCAAAAACGATACGTTATATAAAACTGATATATCATATTTTAGAAGTAAATGTTACAGAAACCATTTCAACGAAATCGGCGAACCAGAAGTGCCACTTTATACCACGCATTTTTCATTTTTGTTACGTTTTTCTGAAAAACAACTCAAACTATTTTGATCTAACTTGCAATATCGGTGTAGATCTTATATATTTTAATATCATATAGGTTTCATTCTGATTGAAATTGTCAAAAAAGACTTAAATGCTGATATTTAAATCTTCTTGCTTTAAAGTATCTTTAAACTTAACCATTTCATCTAGTTAGTATTTAAAAATAAAAAAGGGTAAATTTATAAGTTGAACGAATTTGAAATATCGAATAAATATCCTATCCTTGGATATCGATAAAGTAAAACTTTTACATATTTTTACTTCCATTTACCTATTCATGAAATATATAGCATGTCTTCTTCTTCCAGTGGCGCGACTGGCCGTGTAGGTCCTGGGACTCGGGGTGTAATCTTCTGGGAGATAACACTCATTTTAATTTCAATTGTTAAATTATTTAATCGGAAACATTCAAAATTTAATATAATTTTCAACATTGTTTCTATTCAACTCTTAAGTTGATTTTATTAACGAAGGTACGGGAAGGTCGTGTGTTGGGGGCATTTTTTTATTTTTTCCCCAAGAAGATTTAAAAAGAAGATTTATTTATTTACATAATATTTACAATGTACACTCAATACAAACATGTTTGGTTTCATGATTTCAGTAGACCTTTTTTCATGATAACAGAGTTTCAATCATCCTTTGAATTTACTAATGATTATACAATATTTTGTTTAAGACAGTAGGAAAAGTAACACGAAAAAAAAAACCTACACATTATAAAATACAATATTAATTTAAAAGTACATGTTTGGTTATTTTGTGCGTGTAGCGCTTTAGTGATGTTTTGTCGTAATTACCAATTTCTAGTTTTAATGGGTTTTCAGAAGCTGTGGTTTTATCAAAATAGTTTTTTGTTTTAGTTACTGTGTAGATATACTGTTTTAATGTTGGCAGATTTAGTTCAAAGAGCATTTTTGAAATTTTAGTATATCGTGGGTAGTTGTTGATGATTCGCATACATGTATTTTGTATTGTTTCTATTTTTTTATAATTGGTATTGCAAGTCGAGCTCCAGACGGGCGATGCATAACATATCTGGGCACGTCTGACTGTTTTATATAGTAGTAGTTTATTCTGAGTGCTTAAACTGGATTTTTTATTAAAATATGGGAACATTTTATAAATATATTTTTTTGTTTTTTTCGGATAAGTTAACGATTTGTCTAATGTTATGCCAAAGTATTTAACTGATTTAGACCAGTTAATGTGGACTGAGTTTAATAAACGGTGCTGGTTTTATTTGGTCTGCGCTTAGTAAAGATTATAGCTTCTGACTTGTTTGCATTTATTTTTAATTTCCACATATTGCAATATTTATTGATTTTTTTGAAGTTTAGGTGTAACCTGTTAACTATGGTATCGATGCGATATGATGATGTATATAGGGCTGTATCATCAGCGTAAAGAGATCTTATTACGTGCGGGTGGCTTGGAAAATCGGATATATATACATTGAATAAAGTTGGCGAAAGGCAGGATCCTTGAAGAAGGCCGGCCGTTACAGGGAGTATACTGGATGTCGAATTATTTACACGAACATAAAATCGTCTATTGTCGAGATATGAATCGATAATATGAATTAGGTAGGGAGGGAAGTTGTATTTAATTAATTTGTAAATAAGTCCTGTATGCCAAACCGTGTCAAAATTCACTATGCATTCTAAACCTCTTCGTCTATTAAAAGAACAGTGGATTGAGACAGAATCTTTTCTGGTATATAAACTAGTTGGTGTAATTGGAAAATCAGTGTGTATACAAACAATTTTGGAAGTAGAAGCCCTCGAAGAGATAGGGAGGGAGAGGATACAGTTCGAGATATGTCATCGAGGGAGATAATACCGGTTGATTAATTGAAGGCACGTCCCAGGGGACGCGGATAGATGAAGCAATTTCTCCAAAGGCGGGCTAGATCCCGTGGGGCTAGGTGAGGAGAAATGTACTCAAACTAGTATAATAAACGATACTCGGTATTCTAGCATATAATAGTCCAATCTAATGAGATAATTTATAATCATTACTATAAAAAACAAGTTTTGTTTTTAACTGAACATGTTAATTAGTATAGAAAATAAGAAGATCTAATGATTTAAATGCTATGATTTAACTATTTAAAAGGATGGCTTGAAGTATTGAATGCTATGGGTTATAATTAAAGAATATTACAGAAAATTATTAGATTTGATAAAGTATTTATAATTAGATTTTTTCAAATGAGGATTTGTGTTATCCAAATTACTGATTAAAATCGACATAAAACTACTCGTAAATGGTTTATTAAAAAAAAACATAATAATTATTAGGCTGTATACATGTTAGTACACATTATTTAAGCTCTTGGTGGTTTGGTACAGCTGGTGGTAGGTGTATATGAATTTTTTTTTTTTGGTATGAAGGTGTTAACTACTGGAGTTATTTTCGCCTTATGTCACTATAGTAGAATATTTGGATATTAAAGTATATTGTACAAGTCTGTCAGGCGTACGTTTTTCAGTTGTCTTTATTTTATCATGTAGAGGTGGTGTGTGTATCATGAAAGGATTGACACAGCAGTACTGCGGGACCCCGAGAAACGAGCCACATATGCAGACTTGCTAGATCATCGACTCTCCTCAATAGATCTGGAAAGAAGTATAGACGAAATTTGGTCGGATATTAGATGCTGTATACTGGAGACTGCTACAGAGATATGTGCTAAGAAGAAAATAAATATGAGGGCAAAAAGAACAGATTGGTGGAGTGAAGAAGTTAAATGTGCAGTGGCAAATAAAAAGAAAGCCTGGAAAGAGAATATGACAAATAAGACTCAGCAAAACTGGTCTATTTATGTTCAAAAGAGGAATATCTCAAAGCACATTGTTAGGGAGTCAAAGAAAAATTCTTGGGAACAATTTGGAAAGGAACTTGACCAGGATTACCGGGATAATATTAAAAAGTTCTGGAGAAAAGTTAAAGGTCTTAGAGGTAAAAGAGGTAAAAGCATTAGAAATGTGAAAAATGAAAATGGAGATTTATTAACCGAAACCGCTGGCATTCTAGAGAGATGGGAAAGGCACTATGGCACAATATTTGCAGAGCAAAAAGCAAGCCTTAAACAATCGATTCCCAATGCATGTGAACAAGATGAAGATCTGGATATTATTTGGGAAGAAGACGTTGAAGTGGCCATAGAGTGGCTCAAGCTTGGAAAAGCAGCAGGAAGGGACAACATAACTCCAGAATTCATTAAGTACGCCGGAAGGGAGATGATTAAGATACTGCAGAACCTTTTCCAAAAAATTTATGAGGAAAAGAAAATTCCTAAAGAATGGGAATATAACATTATTATACCCATCCATAAGAAGGAAAGCACAAGCGAATGCGCTAACTATAGACCAATATGTCTCTCACAGGTCGTATATAAAAATATACCTCGATTCTGGAAAAGAAGCTGAGACCTTTAGTCGAAGATAATCTGGAAAACGAGCGAGCAGCTTTCCGCCCTGTACGCCAAACCCAAGACCATATCTTTGCTTTGAGGATGATAATAGAAAAAGCCTGGGATCGAAATAAAAGCTTATACCTTGCTTTTCTGGATATTAAAGCTGCGTTTGACTCAGTACCTAGAGAGGAAATATGGAACGCCCTGAGAGTAAAGAACGTGCCTGGGGGTTTGCTACTCGCTATAAAATCAACATACCAGGCACCAAAGGGCATTGTAAGAATTAACGGTCTCGAGTCGAAGAGCTTTCCGATGGCAAAAGGAGTAAAGCAGGGGGATAGCCTCAGCCCTCAACTCTTCATCATCTTTATGGATGAAATAATTAAGATTTGCAAGAGAAGAACAGCAAGAGCGGTGATTGGTCATTGGAATATGAGAATCATACAGGCACAAGTAATGGCATAGTCCTTATTACTGGCTTTAGCGTTAAGCTCCAACAAGCCCTAATAGAGTGGGAAGCAGAATTAGGACGGAAAGGTATGATTATTAATGCCAGAAAAAGCAAGATCCTACAAGTGGGACGACAGCCCGAACAAATCCACATTATGTGCAACGACGAGGAGCTTGAAGTGGTAAATGAATTCTCCTACCTTGGAACTGTGATAAGCGGAAATGGAAAAATACAACCCGAAATATCCCACAGGATAGGAAAAGCAAATAATATTTACTATTCCATCAGCAACACAGTAGTAGGAAAGAGAGAGGTTAAAAAAGATGTCAAGCTCCACATATTTAAGGCCGTATACATGCCTGTTCTACTATACGGAGCAGAGAGCTGGGTACTCCCGGACAACAAATGGAGCCGTATAACAGCGGCAGAAATGAAATACCTGCGCAGAGTGGCTTCCAAAACCCGCAGGGATAGGATCAGGAATGCTACAATAAGGGAAGAATTAAACATTCCTGCAATGAAGGAGACCCTGGAGAAGAGACAGTTGAGGTGGTACGGGCATGTGTGTAGGATGAGCCAGGATTGTGACCCACGCAAATTTATGGAGGCAAAACCAGTTGGCACCAGACCTAGAGGAAGGCCTAGGCTTAGCTACGATGGCTACATTACCAAGTTGGGGCAAGCGAGAGGCAAGACACTGCAGGAGCTGAAGACTCTTGCAGGAGACAGAGAGAGATGGAGATCCTGGGTTGGACTATCTCCACGCTGAAAGGCACAAGGAGAGAGCTAAAGAAGAAGATGAGGTGGTGTGTAAGTCAATGGCTATTTCGAAGCGTGATCTGTGAGTATACTAAGCCCAAAAAGCCGTCAAAATGTGTTACACGGTAATGGGACAACCGTTTGACAGTCCGTTGGTTGTTCCCGTCAGGTATGTCCAATACGCAGTCGCGTCAGGAAAACCTCTTCCTTTCGCTTTTGTCGTAGGAACGAATGGCAATGAGACATGACACTCTTTACTTTCCTTAATTTGTCTGTTCTCGTTTCGCCTGAATTCACCGCTTGATGAGTGAAATAAATTCTCCAACAGGCACCCCACGAAATAAGATTTTTCTCTCAACATAAGGAGGACAAGCGTGATCTAGGATTTCCACCGCTGATTGTAAATATTCCATAAAGAAATACGTATTTTATTTTTGTTATTATAATAATGATTACTACCTGTAATTTTTCTTCATTTTTGTTTTTTAGTAATTTTTTTATGTATGTAGTCACAAAGCATCGATACTGCTGTACTGATAAGACATATTTTTATGTCACTACTGATATGTTTGATTAGAAAAAAAACATATAAAAATACTAAATAACTTCCAATGTGACCAAGATTATTATTATTTATTTCTTCTATTTTCTTTATATCTTTATTTAGGGTTATTTATTCTTCTTTGTATTTTATTTATTTCTATTTATTTTGTATTCATTTATTTTTATTTTTTATTTAGTGTACATAAGCAATGAATTAATTCTTATAGCATTAATACTCATTGCCCAAGATAGTGGCAGATTGTATTATTTCTAAATAAATAAAAAAATAATAATAATAACTTCCAGGCACCATGAGTCAATAAAATCAGATTTCCATTATTCTTTTTTTGTAGTGTTTATAACAGTCAGGATATGGATCTTATAAAAGAAAAAAAGAGAGGAGTTACTTTTGTGGATAATTTTTTTTTTTTTTTTTTAACGATCGAAGGTAATATTAATATCTCTCTCTCTCTTATTTTTAATTATTCTCTCTTATTTTTATAAAAAAAAGAAAAAAATGTTTTATGTTTATAGAATAATAATCATAATTGGCACAAATATAAGTGTAAGAAAGGGCCTCAGGCCCTAAGACAATCAAAATTTTATCTAATCTAATCACTCTCTCACTCTCTCTCTCTCTCTTTATATATATATATATATATATATATATATATATATATATATATATATATATATATATAGATAGATATATATGTGTGTGTGTGTGTGTGTAGGTGTGTATAAATAAATGAATTCCCTTTTCCCTTGGTCGTCGCATCTCGTGTGAACGGCTTGACCGAATTCGCTAACACATAGTTCAGACAGGATATCGTATGTCGGGTCAGCTAGTTTATTATAATTTAACAATTTTTGGTTTTTATTGTATTTATTTTATTTTAAATATTATATATTCTGAGATAGGTTTTTATTAGGGTAAGCATATTTGTAATTTCAGGTAAAAAATATTGTTCTTGCACCAGAAGATGGCATTATAGTCGAAACGTCGTGCATTTGAATAAAATAGTCTTTAAATATAATTACAGCCTCCAATTCCGTATTAGACTCGGGACTTTCCATAAAATTATCTGCACCTAATCAATTAAATAACTATAAATGTTGCCTTTTCATTCCCGATTGTGGGGAAGTGCTTTAAATCCCTCATTAAATACTAATCATACCATATACTCAACATATTAAATGTTAATGGGACATCGGATATGCTATTAACCTTTTAAATTTAATATGACAATATTCCAAAATTAATAATAATTTAGGATGAAACATCCAGTTTCATATTAATGAGAATTCATAACTTATATTGGACAATTATTATTGGCGAACGATTAATTATAGATAATGATGCTTTTAAACTTGATTAAATACGAATCGACAATATAAAGTGTCAAAACGGCTAGCCACAACAGTACGTTTCAATAAAAAGTTTCTAATGAATATAATTTTTCATGTTACCTTTACCCTATTATCTTTAATTGTACAAAAATATCGCAGGGGCATTAAAAGATGAAAGATGAATTTTTATTATATCTGATCATGACATAAAAACATTTTTGATTAGCTCGCTATTTATTTTCTAAAACCAGGCAAACCTTTCAACAACACTTCCTACAGGCCTATTAGTCTACTCCCCATCCTCTCAAAAATCTTCGAAAAGCTTCTTCTTAAACGTATTCTACCCATATCAGAATCTCAAAATCTCCCTTCCCATTAGTTTGGATTCCGTCCTCTGCATTCAACAGTTCAGCAAGGTTTCGAGTTGTTGACCATATTTCCTCAGCTCTCGAATGCAAAGGGTATTGTTCTGGTGCGTTTCTGGTCATTGCGCAAGCTTTTGACCGGGTATGGCACACTGGATTACTCTTCAAGCTGAAAACCCATTTACCCCAGTCTCTATACCTCATCCTACGATCCTATCTCTCAAACCGTTCCTTCCGAGTTCGGTGTGGTGTAGAATTTTCCAACTATTATCCCGTTGAGGCCGGTGTTCCTCAATGCAGCGTCTTGGGACCCGTCCTGTACATCCTTTACACTGCTGATATTCCTACACATCCTGATACCTTTCTGGCAACTTTTGCAGACGACACCCCCATCCAATCATCCGGTTCCAATCCTGAAACAGCATTCTTAAACCTTCAGAGACACCTTTTTCTTATCGAACACTGGTGCAATAACTGGTGTGTAAAGTCGAATGAAGCCAAATGTAAACACATAACCTTTATGTAAACTCTTAGACGAAAATCCTGTCCGCCAGTTTCTTTGTAACTCATTACCCATTCCTCCTTCAGATACAGTCCGGGATCTTGGCTTACTATTAGACAAAAAATCGACATGGAACCCATATACAAGACTTAAAAGAAAAGAACTTAACCGATGATTCGGACAGTTATACCGATTACTCAACAGAAAATCTCATCTTACAGTTGACAACAAATTACTAATATACAAGACAGTACTGAAACCTATCTGGACATACGGACTTGAACTGTGGGGGATAGCTAAACGTTCTAACATCAAACGCATTCAATCCTTTCAATCCAAAGTCCAAATGGGGACAGATTGTAATTTTACTCAATAAAAATTGTTGTTGATTGAAAAAAAAAAATCATGTAGGTTTCATTTTGATATAAATAATCTGACAGGGCTTAAATGCCGATATATTAAATTTTCTTCCTCTAAACTACCTTTAATTGTGTACATTCAGTCTGGCCAGAGACGGCAACCAGTCAACATCGTTCCCTTGTGCACTTTTTATTTACAACTTTTAGGTTTCGTTATTTTCAATTTTTTTTTTCTAACAATAGTTTTTGTGTATTTACTCTTTATTTAATCAAACACACTACTTCAAAAACTGGTGCGAGGGCTGAGAGTTTGCTGAGATACAGCGGTTAGTTCGTTCTATAATCCCTAATCTCAAAGGTATTACGGACGTCAACACCTTTGACTGTTAACCTTAATTCTCTGCTGTGAGTACTGTTTTTTTTTTTATAACAGTATTTTTTCAATTTCATCTTAAAAATGGTTCAGTGTTCCTTGTGCGAATGTGCCATCACTCGTGATGACAAAAACAATTTAAATTGCAGTAAATGCCGTGTTGTTTATCACGGTAAATGCTGTAATTTGAAAGAAAAAGAAATTGAAACTCTGAAATTTAATAAAAAATCATGGTTGTGCCCTAAATGTGACCTAGAAAAAAAAAATTGATGAACCCTCATCACCTTCCAAGACCAGTGAGCTGAACTCAGGTATGCCAACCTTGGCCGATGTAATGGCTGCAGTGACAAGCCAAGGATCCCAGGTCAATGAGGAAATTAAAAATATGCGCGGTTCCCTCGAAAAATATGGAGAACTTAGTTTTGAATTAAATGAGAAGCTCTCCAAAATTGAAAGTCATCTAGAAGGCCAGGCAAAATATATCGAAGAGCTCTCTCTAGAAAATAAAACTTTAAAAAATAAAGTAGGTGAGCTTGAGGTTCGGCTTAATAAGGCCGAGCAGGGCCTACTTCGTAGGTCCCTGGAAATTCGAGGTGTCACGGTCCGCCCGGGCGAAACCCCTGCGGCTCTAGTGACCAGTGTAGCGGTGGGCCTAGGTATGAAGATTTCTCCTTAGGACCTGGACACGGTGGTACGACGCAAATCGAAGCCGGGTGACGAACGAACACCTCCTGTTGTTGTCCGTTTCGTCAGGCAAATCACGAGGGACGAGCTGGTGAAGCAAAGAAAGGTAAAAAGGGATTTCACCACGCTGGATATCGGGTGGGAATCTAATGATTGCCACCGTATTTACCTGAGTGAAGAAATGTCTCCTGGAAACAGACACCTTTACTGGCTCGCCCGACAGAAGAGATCGCCTGGAAAACTAAAATACCTCTGCTTTTCCGTCGGTAGAGTTCGCTGTCGTAAGGACGACGGACATCCGGTGGTCTTCATCGACCGAGAGCAGGACCTAGAGGTCTTCGGCTGACGTCCCGGCTAACGTCTACTCTCTGGCTACCAACGAATTCACACCACGGACTCTATATGCAATTTACTGACTTTTATGTTTAATGTCGCGGTTTATTCTTATTTTTATACAGCTTTTATTTTCTTCAATAATCATCACTTATTTTATTTATCAAGTATTCTTCACTCAACACTTTTGATTGTATATTATTGTATCTATTTTCTTCTAGTTTTTAAATTTAACCAAAATCTAGCTACATCGTCTTCCTACCATCAGTGTTTTTCCCCATCCCGTCCCTATGACTAGTATCGTAACCATCTGCCATGTCAACTCCCAATCCTTACCCGCTCATTATGATGAATTCCTTCAATACTTTACCCAGAACTTTTACCATATCATTGCAGTATCAGAAACTTGGCTAAAACCCTACATTCCTTCCTCTTCTATTTCCTTACCCGACCACTCCTTCTTACGTCATGACCGATTAGGCCGCACTGGCGGAGGCGTTGGTCTCTATGTACATAATAGCCTAAAATCCCGTATCCTAGATGTCTCAACCCCATCCGATCATCCTCATATTGAATTTATTATCCTTGAAATTATTTGTAACAATCATCCTCTCTTATTTGCAGTAGTGTATCGCCCTCTTTTACTTCCGTTCGATGCTCCTTTTGAAACCACCCTCTACAGTCACGTTCCTCTCTATAACAATATTATAATCTCCGGCGACCTCAACACCAATTTCCTTTCCATCTCCAATGACAAACTGTACCTCGAAAATCTCTTCTTTTCCCTTAATCTTTTCATTGTACCTTTCTCTCCCACCCATCATACTCGTTGTTCAGATACCTGGCTCGACCTTCATGTAATCGATTCAGCACATAACCTTCTCTCTTCATCTCAATTACCAGTCCCATTCTTATCATGTCACGACCTAATTCACATATCATACAATATCCAAACTCCAGTAATCCTCCCTAAAACAACAACTTTTCGTAATATCAATTCCCTTACTCATGAAATTATCCAATCCGATCTTGAAGTCCTAAAGTGGGACGATATATATTCTTGTACCTCTATAGATTCAATGGTCGATATCCTCACCTCTAACCTAATTAGTATCCTCGATAAACATGCTCCCCTCAAAACCCGCACCTTCCGTCGCCGCCCCGCTCCTTGGATGAGTCCAGAAATAAGAGACTTACAAAAGAGGCGTGAGGCAGCCCGTAGACGCTTTAGACGTACTAGACTAACGGAAGACTATCAAGCGTTCAGGGCACTCCGCAATCTGACTCAGACAACTATCAGACAAGCAAGATCTAACTACTTTCACGAAACTCTCTCCTCTGCTCCCGATCCAAAGTCAAAATGGCAACTCCTTCGCCAACTGTCTCTTTGCAAATCCTCTTCCTCACCATCCTATCAAGCCTCACCAGATGAATTAAATATATACTTTTCATCTTCCTCCTCTGATAACCATTCTCCACATTCTTCTGACTTTTCTTCAGTTACATCATTTAATCCAGATAATTTTATTTCTCCGATATTTCACCAACTGACCTTATCTCCTCTCTAATGAAATCCCATACCAATTCCATAGGATTTGATGGAATACCCGTCAAATTATTAAAACTATGCCTTCCCGAAATACTACCAGTTCTTCTATTCATATATAATTTTTGCCCTCCAAAATTCTATATTTCCAACTGCTTGGAAAAAAGCAATAATCCATCCTATTAATAAAACCTCTAATCCTATATCCCCTAAAGACTACCGCCCAATTTCCATCCTATCTAACCTATCCAAGCCTTTAGAAAGAATAGTCCAATCCCAATTATCTAATTACCTTGAAAATTCTAAACTTCTTGATTCTCTCCAATCCGGTTTCCGACCTGGTTTTTCCACACAATCCGCTCTCCTCAAAATCACTAGCGACATACATACTGCTATGGATGAAAAGAAACTGACCGTACTAATACTTCTAGACTTTTCAAAAGCTTTTGACTCCATGGACCACTCCATCCTTTACTCCAAACTTCAATCCCTATCCTTTTCCAACAGCACTATCCGTTGGTTTCACTCATTTCTTTCTGATAGAACCCAAGCCGTCAATATTCCTAATCAACCTCTATCTTCCTTTCTTACTCCTTCGGCAGGTGTGGCCCAGGGTTCAAGTATATCTCCTCTCCGTTTTTATTCCTACATCAATGACCTTCCCAACTCTATCCATCATTGCTCCTACCATTTGTACGCTGATGATTTCCAGATCTACCTATCCTTCTCCCCCTCCGAGACATTAGCAGCATTTTTGAAGATTCAGGAGGACCTGGATAGAATCAGCGCCTGGGGAAATCTGAATAAACTTAAGCTAAATACTATGAAGACTCAAGCAATAGTAATAGGTTCCAATTCCCTTATCAAATCTAATACCAACTTCCCAAGTCTAATTCTCAATAATTACCCAATTACCTTCAGTTCCTCTGTAAAAAACCTAGGTATCACAATCGACCAATCCATCTCCTGGAAACCCCATATTGCCCAAATCTCCCGAAGAACAATAAGTATCCTTAAATTTTTCCATCGCTCCCGTCATCTTCTCCCACTATCCACTCGTAAGCTTCTCGTTTCCTCACTCATTTTCCCCCACTTTGACTATTGTTGTGTGGCATATGACGGCCTCCCGACTGTGCTTGAAGACAGACTAAAGCGCATTATGAACATTTTCTTAAGATTTGTCTTCGGCACTTCAAGGAGATCTCATATTACCCACTTATACGGTGAGTTAAGGTGGCTCCTTCCCTCCACCCGCAGACAATATTTCCTTGGGTCATACCTTTATCAAACTATCAACTTCCAGCGTCCATCCTACATCCACAGTCTCCTTCAATTTAAATCCTCAGTCCACTTACTGGAAACTAGATCCCGACATTCTGACCTTTATGCTCCTACCCACAGAACCAAAACTTTTGATCGTTCCTTTATTGTCCGCTCTACTGCACTCTGGAATTCCCTACCGAACCATATCCGCCATGCCACTTCTTTATCCTCATTCAAATCCCAACTTTTCCTTTACCTACTGTCATCCCAAACAGACGATCAGCAAATATGATATGTCAATTTCATCTAGAAGTCTACATTGAATGAAAGAGGATTTTTGTTTACCGCCCAAATTTTAATTTGATTTTGTTAAAATTAGTTTTTATTTTCTCAGAAGACAATATTTAGAAGATATCATATATGTACATATATTTTATTTTATTTTTATTTTTATTTTTTTTTTAAGTAATTTGTTTGTTTTTTTATGTATAGCTTTTCTCCTCATTGTTAATAATTGTATTTGTAAATAATTGTAATTAATAAGTACTCATGTTTATTTTGTCTGTTGGCCAGACATATTATATATTTCTATTGTACATAGCTATTATTCTTAGGGGACCTAGTCCCAGAATAAATTTTTTTTTCTATTCTATTCTATTCTATTCTACATTCCAAAAGATTAACTATATCGTGTTAATGACATTGAGGAAGGACGGCTAAATATACATGTCGGATGAACTTGATTACCAACTATAGGATAAAAAAGAAAAACTACTTTTTAACGTAATTTTTGGTTTACTGATAATAAAAGTAGTATAGAAGTATAATATACCGTTGGATAGAGAAAGATTTTAGAAAAAATATTTTTTGATACACAAAGTTGTAAAAGGTAATATAAAGTGATGAATGGGGAATACACTTATTACTGATAAACCATTAATATTATGTAATCTAAATCATATGTTTCCAATGAAAATTAATACACGTTTAATTAAAATAAACCTCAAATATTTTTCAAATTGAAGCATATTTAATTGTTTTGAAATTGGTTTTAAAAGTCGAGGTAAGTCAAAGTCGTGTGTTGCCCGCATCATATTTTTTTTTTTTTTCTTTTCTCACAAAATATCGGCATTATAGATCTCTTTCGAATGATAAATTATACCACGAGGTTGTGCTGATATGAGGAAAAATAATGACTGAAAAAAAGAGGGTAAAACGACCCTTCATTATAAGAGGACTGCCGGGCCCCTGAGTCATTGCCGCCCTTCAAATGGCGGGTAATAAAGCCAAGGAGGGTGAATTTTCCCCAGCTGGGGGTGGGTCGGGAATGTGGTGTGCCCAGCAATGTGAGCCTATACCTAATATCGTCTTAGATCGTGGCTAATTCATTGAGCAGCTGTAGTCATTTAAATTTATATTACTAGGGTTAGGTTAAACTCTAATATAAACTTTTATTCATGTTTATTTGTTTACTATTGTTACTTCAGCACCACCTTAAGTAGTAACTGTGACTAATGAGATGATGCTACAGTAGGATTCCTGAATTTTGCCTATCCAGCTTTAACCAGGATAGGGATCTTTACGAGTACCTTACATTGCATAAGCTCGGGACCACCATTTTACACTACCTCCGAAGGACCGCCCTTAACAAAGGAATTTCACCCTTTTTAGAAACTCGTAGGGATATCTGCCGCATCCAGAATCTGCGGCTTGGGCATGGAAGGCGGTTATACTAGCGACTCCACCACTGGTGACGCAACTTTTATTCTTTAGCAATATTACTGCTAAAACAGTATCAAAAGTAATGAAATTATATTAACATTAAATTAAATTTGAAGTTATCCTCAAGCAAGAAAGAAACGAAAAGAAACTTCTCGTAGACACCGATTACTATAACACTTGCAGTCCATTGCAAAAAGTTCTTTTAAGTCACTAATATTTGACCTATTCGTACATATGAAATGGAGCTTTGAGGCTCTACTAAACCATCTAATGCATCCCTCATCCAATCCTTACAATTCAACATTTTTCGCTAAATCCTTGAATGCTCCTTATTTAATAACAAATTAAATCATCCATAATGACCTTAAAATCCCATTTGTCGCTGGCCTAGACCGAAATAGGTATACCTCTTTTTATTCAAAACTCCCTTCCCACACACTCTAATTTGTAACCGATCTTCTTAACATATTCCTGATAACCTTCTGAAGACATTGGAAAGAACGAGGTCTCAGAACCTAATGCTTTAAAATACTTATTTAAGTGCTGTCCATAAGTAGTTCTTTCATAAGCCATTTTCATGACATGTATTATTACTACACACTAACTTGGTGTTTGGTTAATACAGCTGTTAATTACAATAAATAAAATAAAATAATAAATAACATTAATCATACATAAAAACACAATTATATCCATTTGATATAGTTATTAAAGTTTTCAGTTTTTAATAAGTATATTTGGTCAATTTTGTATATTATTGTACAAAATATAATGCTTTCGCTTTAATGATTCAGAAGATAATTCATCGACTGATACATCTCCAGTACAAACTCATGGTAGATTAGATCTCCAAAATTAATAAAATTGACCAGCTGTATTTTCAAAGCTATACAACTTTTAAATTTGAATTAAATGTAATACAAAATTTAAATTACGCTTCTTTTAAATTTCGGTTCGCATCTATATCTGGCTTTAGCTGATGCAAATTTCATTTTTATTTAATGTCGCCTTTTGTTAGCATATTTGCTTATTGCAAAAAAAGCAGATAGCAAATACAATTTTAATGCCATACACGAATACCTTCTCATGCTGAAAGAAATGTGTAAGACAGTTTTCTTTGTCTGGGCCCCCAGCCATGTGGGTATAATTGGGAACGAGATAGCCGACAAAGCTGCCAAGGAAGCGCTGACTCTGCCTGGTAGGGGTGCAGCGATCCTCACCGCACCCGAACTGGCTCGCCCTCTAACAGAAACGGTAAAAAGAAGGTGGCAATCCATGTGGGATGAAAGCCTATCCAGTAAACTTAAACTGATTAAGAAAAACGTGAACCCCTGGAAAACCTCAATCCGTAACTCTCGTCGAGAAGAAGTTGCTATTACCCGCCTCAGAATCGGACAAAGCCGACTTATTCATGGTTACTTAATTACGAGAGAAGCCCCTCCTAAATGCTCGCACTGCAACACAATTTTATCAATCAGCCACGTATTTGAAGAATTCTCTTATTATCGTACAATATTACACCAGCTGGGTATACCGCCCAATATAAGAATGGCTCTGCGGGACGATGAGCCCATAATAAATGCCGTAATTAAGTTTCTAGCAAGGGTCAAACTGTTAAATAGCCTCTGACTATCCAACACATCTATCGAAGACATACCCTCTTTATTATGTGTCTGTTTAATTTATTATCCTATTAATGTCTAATTTCTGTTGTTATTATTTTATTTTTATTTATTTTTTTTAATCTGTATCCTTTACTTATTTTAATTATTTATTTTTTCTTCTTATTCTTAAACTCACTTGAATTAAAAATAACCTCCTTTGAAGAATCAATCATAATAACAAACCATCGGGCGTTGATGACCTAGATGTTCTATGCCCTAAAACAAAACAAAACAACAACAACAACAATTATAATGCTAAAAAACTTCTATGAATAAATAAATAAAATAAAAATTTAATGTCGCAGATTTATTTAAATTTCTCGCCTCCATATATTTGATTGAAAGTAAGCGACACAAGTACTGAGTCTCACCGTTAAAATAGTAATTACAAATAAGTATTAGAAATACAAATATATCAATAATAACCGCATTGGTAATATCAAAATAGGAAAAATTTCCACCAAAAAAAATTCTCACTTATTAATTACTCGTTGTTAAAAAGAAACAGTTTTGTAACGAAGTGATTCGACCGAAATTAAACTAAGCAGATGTACAGATACAAATAATCATATTCTACGATTATTCCAGTGAAGAATAACTTCTTCAAATACAACAGTAACTATGCCTTCTTTTGTTATTAAAAAAAATCAATGTTTATTTACATATATGTCAATAAAAAGAACTGAAAATTTATGAATAGTTTAGAGAAGGAAAATTGAAGACTGGGAAAATATAAAGTTTCTGAATTAATTATCTAGGTTAAACTTATGCGATAACAAAATTGAAATTTCATACTTTGCTCGAAATATTACATAATATTGGGAGATATTTAAAACTTTGCCTAAATTAATTATAAAAACACATAATTATGGGCTTCAATATTATGCATGTTTTTTCCTCATAGAAATAGAGTGACAGAACTTAACGTGGGGTGTTGTAAATAGAAGTTTCATTTTATATTTTATTTTATCATCCCCAAATGCTAATATCAATGACTTAAGATATTTAAATACGGAAACAAGTATTTATAAGGAAAAGCAAGATGGGTTGCGGTTTGCTAGTTCTTAGTTAATTTCTTAGACGATAAAGGATAGAGCATAAAATAGTTAGATTTTTAGTTACTGAGGAAGTTTTTTTACTATTAAAATTTCTCTCTTAATCTCCTCTAGTTTGAAGATCACTCTACAGAAATTACTAATGAGTACTTATTACTGAGGTATTTAATCCACAGCGCACATAAGCGAGAACACAAAAAATAAATATAGGAAAACAAGTAATTTTGAAAACAAAATCGTTTTAATGCCTGTTTATGAGTAAAGATTTATTTTTAATCTTAAACATAATATTAAAATACCACCTCACGAAGTAAGTAGAACATTACTGAAAACCTATATAAAGTAATTATTTATTGTAAATTGTTAACTATTATCCAATTAAATAAATTCGTAAATCCATATATCTAGAGTCCCTAGTCCAATAAGATTTATTTAAATCTTTTCTTCAAATCTCTAGATAATAAATGAAGAAAATTACATATATTTCCAATGAATTTCATTCATTTGGAACATCTATCCATCCTGTTTATTATACTCCGGTATAAACAAACATGTAATTTTTGAGAAAAGGTATTTAAATACCTGTTTATGAGTACGGATTGTTTAATTCTAAAATTTTATAATTGGAATACTACCTCAAGATGAAAGTATTGGGTTGTTTCACATGAAATGTCCGCTTTTATAGTTCTTGAAATACATAAAGGATTTTGCAGGTTTCTGTTGGTTTATTCCGAATATTTACACATTCAAAGTAAGCAGTTACTAATCTTCTACCTTTGTACTATAAACATTAGTTTCCCAACCAATTACCCACTTTTTAGTATACCTCCAAATATGAACATGGAAACACGTGATTTTCGAGTAATATTCTTGTACGAGTTTAAACTCGGTTATTCAGCAGCTGAGGCCGCTAGAAATATTTGCAAGGTGTTTGGGGAAGGGAGTGTTAATGAACGGACCATTCGCCGTTGGTTTCCTAAGTTTTCAGCTGGGGTTACCGACATGGAAAACTTGCCCCGAGGAAGACCGTCCGTAATAGACAACGATGTCCTCAAATTTAGAGTAGAAGGAAACCCCTACCAAACAGTTAAAGGACTCTCAGCACAACCAAATGCAAGTACGTCTTCCGTTTCCAGACATTTAAAGTGTATTGGGAAAGTAAAAAAGCGCGATACATGGGTACCTCATGATCTCACTGAGCGGCATTAAGAACCCATGTTTCAAAACATACCGTGCAAAAATTAAAAGAACTGGGCTACGAAGTTCTTCCGCACCCACCATATTCTCCCGACTTGTCACCAACAAATTACCACCTGTTCAGGAATTTAGACAACTTTGTCAAAGAAAAACGTTTTGAAAATGATAATCAAGTGAAAACTGCGTTTTCAGATTTTGTTTCACTTCAAAGCTCAGAGTTTTTGAGTTCGGGGATAAAACGAATAAAATTATCTTGTTTTCATATCGTATTTTTAATAAAAATCCTTTGCCTTGAAAACGGACATTTCATGTGACACAACCCAATATAAAATTAATGAAAGCCTATATAACCTAATCATATATTGTTAACTAAAATTAATATTCTTCCGACGTTTCTTTACTGATGTGAAAAGTGGCAGCTTACTTTGAAGGATGAACAACGGCTTAAGGTTTTCGAAAATAAGGTACTACGTAAAATATTTGGTCCGAAGAGAGATGAGGCCACTGGGGAGTTTAGAAGGTTGCACAAAGCGGAATTGCGGAGCTTGTATCCTGTGAATATAATTTAGTCGATATCACCGCGGAGACTCAAATGGACGAGTAAAGTTGTTTGGCTCGGTGAGGAACGGATTCAGAGAAAGTTGGTATTCGCTGATCCGAGCGGTAGGCGTCCGAAAGGTAGGCCGAAACGTCGATGGGAGGATTGCGTTAAGGCTGATCGGTTCGGTAGGCCTATTATTATTATTATATTGTTAACTGTTAATTATTATCCAATTAATTAAAATACATACGGTCTTATATATGGTGTTCAATAAGATATTTATTTCAATGTTCTCTTCAAATCTCAATAGGACAAAATATGGAGAAAATTATATATATCTTCAACGCCTTTCATTTATATGGAACATGTGTCTATCTCCTCTATTGCATCCGGATATAGAAGCTATTCCGAATAAGGGCTCATGGGCTTATGTGTCTTTTTTTAGCAGATTGTTTTATTCCATTTATCATGCTTGAATCGTATTTAACTCGAGCTTTTCCGTTATTCTGGCAACGCTGTTGTTATCAAGGCAACATTAAATCAGTCAAACGAAATCTCAGTTTATACTTTTCGTTTTTCTTTACACTTGTTGTTTTTACTTCAGCAAGGTTTTATTTTTTAACTGAATTTACCATTTTGTACAATTAAGTCATCTGCGGAAATGCCAATTTTCATTAATGGATTAAGAGAAAAGGTAGTGGATTTCAAAAATATCGAGAAAAAAATGTGATAATTTCCTCTCTTTTTTCTATAGTTCATGTAACATTGATTAAAAAAAAAATCTTAAATTTAAAGTAATTCGTTTCATTTTTACTTTCACTTACTATATATAGTAAGGGAAAGTACTGCGATCGTGAACATTTTCTAATTCCAGTTTTCAACGGAGATACACATTTTAGGGTTCCCTGAGTCCAAATAACCAAGTCCTGCAAATTGGTCTGTGTGTGTGTGTGTGTGTGGTAACTCCCGAGCGGAAACTGTGAGTCATATGAAACTAAAATTTCATAATTACGACAACTAAACGCCCGAGACGTTACACAATCTTTTTCATCAAAATCGGCTTACCAGAAGAGCCACTTTATACCATGCATTTTGCACCTATTTTCGATTTTATCGAAAACGGTTTCGAAGATTTTGTTTGAACTCGCTATATCGATGTAAAATTTAATAAGCTTTAATATCATTTCGGTTTCATTCGGAATAAAATAGTCTGACAGGGCCTAAATGCCGATATTTTAAATTTGCTTTCTCTAAAGTTCCTTTAATTTTGTCGATTCTATAAAAATAACTATATTATCTTGTTACCACTGATGAAAAACAGATAAATATATAAATTGAATTAGTTCGATACCCAACTAAAGGAGAAAACTGAAAAAATATATTTTTTATGAATTTTTTTTGTTTTTGAACACAAGGAGAGTAATATACATGTATGATATACCGTTGGAAAGCTTGAGATTTTAGGAAAAATATTATCTCATGCACGAGATTTTAAAAGTTAGTAGAGAGTGATGAAAAGCCGATAAAACTAACTTATTATTTTAGATAATAATATAATAGATTTTTTAATAAAACACATGTTCCTATAGAAATTCCATTTAATTAATTCTTTAATGGTTTCACTCATTTTTATCTCTAACTGTATTTGAAATTCTTTAATTGATTCTAAAATCGGAGGTAAGTGAAAGTCGTGTGTTGTCCGAACTAAATTTTTTATATTTAAGACATCTACACGCCCGAGATGTTACAGCAACATTCTCCTCTAAATTATTTACTCTAAAGTACTTTGTGTAGATTTTATAAAAATCACTATATCATTTTGTTAGCATTGAATAAAAACGGATAAATATATAAGTTGAAAGGATTTGATATCCAACTAAAGGAGAAAAGAGCAAACGTATTTTTACTTTCAGTTACCTACATATATATATATATATATATATATATATATATATATATATATATATATATATATATATATTTTTTTTTTTTATTTTTATTTATTTTTTTTTTTGTCCACACCTTCCTCACCTTTGAAGGCTATACGGGGAATTAATGCCGAGTTGATTAAGTCCCCTCCGGTACCGAGAGTTGAACTCGTAATTTCTTTGGTTTCTTATTATTGGTCATCTGGAAGCTAGGTAACGCGTGTTTAAAGCAACGCGCGCTAACCATCTCGGCCACCCCGCCTCGGATATCAATTACCTATTTATGAAATATATAGTAAGGGAAAGTATTGCAATCGTAAAAATTATCGAATTATAGTTTTCGGCGTAAAATACATTTTTGGGTCTCCTGTGCCTAAGTCGTGTGTTGCCCGCACCAGATTTTTAGTAATATATACATTTCGGAATTACATTTCTCAATACTATAGAACATTAAAATTTGAATTCCAAGAGTTTGAATCTTTACTAGAGAAAATAAAACAAAACAGGTTCAAATTGCAATCCAATGAAAATATTAATTATTTTTCCAAAACAATTTTTCTATTTTGTCTTTTGTGTGCGTCGACAAAATCTCAATTTGAAAGATTAAAAGTTTTTATCTAGACCGAAATATTATTTTATTAATAGGACTTTGATAGTGACTTTTTTCGTCACTAAATTAATAATTTATGGACAAACGATCAAAGCTTTTCACATACTACAAAAAATTAATTTATATTACCATCATTAGGCCTATTTGGAAATATGGGGATCCACCAAACCATCCCATTCTTCCCGCATGTAATACATGCAATCCAAAATCCTCCGAAAGATACTAAATGCCCCTTACTTTGTCACAAATAAAATAATCCATAAAGACCTGATTTTCCCATTAGTCGCAGAACTAGATATTCCTTCTTTTATTCCAAATTACCCATCCACTCCAACCCACTCGTCCGCTAACTCTCATTACCATATATTCCTGATAATCTTCCGAGACTGCTGAAAAGACGATGGCCTCGCGACCTACTACATTAAATAAACACTGAAGTGCTACCACTGGGTAGTTTCTTCACATGCCTGTATCACGCCCACTTGATCTATTAGCACATTTACTTAATGTATTTTATTGTATAATACAGTTGTAAATTTCTTTTAAATAAAAAAAAATAAATAATTTACTATATGATATTAAAAAAATATGTATTAATAACACTTCAAGTAAATGTGAGTATAAGCAATATGAGTGTACATGATATACATGACACACATAGAGTGAAACTAACTATGGGCATCACTCCAAAAATTTTCTAAACTTGAAGGTCTCGAGGCCATCTTCTTTCTGGAAGCCTCAGAGCATTCTCAGAAACTAAAGAGGAAACAAGGATTGAAACTACTGGGTTAAAGTGGAAATGGAATTTGTCGTGGAAGTAATGTTTCCAAAACATTAAATTCAATTATAAGACAAGATTTCTTTTTCTATAGCAGGTTTATGTATAACAGATTAATTGCAATTCCTACCCTATATCCACAAACTTCTGCAATTTAAATCGTCAGTCCACTCCCTCCAAACAAGATAAAGCCATTCTGACCATTACATTCCTACCCATAGAACAAAAACTTTTGATGATTCCTTTCTCGTACGCTCTACTACCGTATGGAATTACCTACACACTCATAGCCGCCATGCTTCCATACCATCGTTCAAGTCCCAGCTGTTCCAGTACGTACTATCATCCCAAACAGACGCCCAGCAAGGTTGATATTTCAAATCAAATATTAATTCTAAAAGATAATTTATTATTTATTGTTCATATTTTACTTAGTTAATGGATCAATTATTATGAACCAGTTTCAATGTTTAGTTTTTTTCAACACTCTAATCTATCAGAAGTTACTTTTTTAGTTTATCGTATACTTTAATCCATTCTTTTCTTCTTATATCATTGTGAGTAAGAAGTAATTATAATCCTTTGGTCTTGTTGCCAGACACATTTCATATCTTAATTCTACCTGTATATATTGTTCTTAAGGAACCCTGTCCCAGAATGAATGTTTTTTTTTCTGTACAAAAATGATATTAATTTTATTTTATTTATTTTGTTTTTGTTTCACTGTTGATGAATATTTGGAATAGATTTGGTTTTAATAGGAAAGCGTAAATATAAAAAAACTGCTCACCAAACCATAATTGTATTGCAAAAAACACTCCTTGAGTCTAAGGGCCATACTAAAATTAGATAAATTGATAATAGTTTTTAGGAAAATGGATCGATTTAAGATAGATGTGCCCTTTTTCTTAAATAATATTTCTCATCTCTCTAACACCCTGATATCTCTCTCACACGGTCTAAAATAAATAGTTATAGTTTTGAAACCTCTAGACCCAAATTAAGGTGGACAGGATGAGATAAATGAAGAAATCTTACCGCCATAACCGACACCCGCTTAAATATTAAACCTGGAGAAGATTTATGATGGATATTGTTTCAGCCAATAGTGACAGCCCTAACAATAGCGAGCAGCCAATAGCTTTAGGTATTATGCATCCTCTGCTTAGCTTATTATAACCTTCTTTTATTTACCAGCTTATATAATAACAAATTTAACTTCATTTTTTTAAATTTTGTTATTGCTATTTACAACTGTACAGAGTACAACAAGTAAATGAGCTATATACATAACATTGGCTTGGAAAAGTCTTGAGAAGAATCTACCCAGTGGTAGCACTTCAGAGTTTATTTTGTAAGCAGGTCTCGAGGCCACCGTCTTTTCAGACGTCTCGGAGGATTATCGGGAATATATGCTGATGAGAGGATACGGACAAGCGGGTTTGTATGGGCGGGTAATTTGGAATGAAAGGAGGAGTATCTTTTTTGGGTGATTTCTGCAACGAGTGGGATATTCAGATCTCTATTGATGAGTTTGTTGCTAATAAAGTAAGGAGCGTCTAGGATTTTTTATTGCAAGGATTGGATGCGGGAGGAATTCGATGGTTTACTGGAGCCCCATAGCTCTATGCCATAAGTCCAGATATTTCTAAAAATGGTTGTGTAAATGAGTATTTTTGAAGTAAAGAGGGAGTTTTAATCGTTTGTCAAGTAAGTGTTGTAGTAAGCGGAATCTGCGGACAGTTTCTTGTCGTTTCAGTCTAGTGTGAGGATTCCAAGTGAGGCGCTTGTCTTAATGGAGTCCAAGGTAACATTTATTGAAATTAATGTTTGTTACTGTTCCTTTGTCTGCAAAAAAATTAGAACAAACAGCATTCTAAGATATCCTTCCGATATAACACTTTATAAATTTATGTAAGACATCTTTATCTTGAAAAAATGTAAGACATTTTCTTCTTTCTTACAAAACAAAATTAAATCGATCAAATTCGATATCTACGAGCAGTTTTTTGTCGTCTAAGTCTTGTATGAGGATTCCATCTAAGACGTTTGCCAAGATGAAGTCAAAGGTGTCGTATTTGTTCTACAGTGATGCGTGGGTATGATTAAAGGAAACAACGGGACAGGAAGTCATAGGTTTACGTCTTAGACTGAAGGTAATTTGGTGGGATTTATTTTGATTCTCCAATTGTGACACCATTCTGCAATGGCGGATACATGGTTTTGTACATTTTTTTTTAAATGTCATAGTTGTAAATGATAACATATATAATATTGCCAATTAGGCCAGCAAGTTACTGTTACCAATTATCTTCGTTTAATTATTTCTTCCATTTACTAAGTTCCTCCAATGCCTGCAATCCTCCCGGCTAGTCTCCTTCCTATATTGAAATTAGCTGGTCCCACAGCTGATTTCCACCCTTACACAAACTCTTTGAAGTTTGCAAATCGTCCTCTGAGAGGACAACCTGTTATATTATGAATATCCATACTTTATTGTTAATAATCTTGTTCTGCGGATCCTGGGTTCAAATCCCGGTGGTGGCAGAATATTACTTATTCTGTTAATTCGGGCGGGGGGCGACCCTAGGTTATGGAGATCCTCCTGGAAGAGACCCAGCCTCTTTAAAATGGATACCTAAAATTGGGGGAAAACTTAGCTGCTATCACGCTCCGCCGCTCACCGCATATCACCTTATTATACCTCATTGCACGGCCTTTTGCCTAGAAAGAGTACGAATCTCTACATGAGCTCAGCCCAAGACCTTTCATGAGTTGTAGAGGACCTTTCATGAGTTTTTTTTTTTTTTTTATTGTTATTAATCAACACAGGTATAATCTGGAACCTGTGTTATTTATTATTATAATATAAAAAACTAGTAATATCAGGAATTATTACGAAAACGAATAGCCCCTAACAGAAAATTTAAATGAAATAAAATGATAATAACAGAAGGAATAGTAATTAAAATATAGTAAAAAAAAACTTTCTATAAATCGTCACCTATTGAAAGTGCAATTGAACTTTCTAAAAAATTGGTGCGCGCAGATTCTTATTTACACTACTTTCATTTACCTTCGTTGTTAAAATCAATTGAAGATTTTTCAAAGTTATAGATGAAATATATAGGTATGTGAAAGTAAAAAGTTTAAAAAATTAATGGAATTGTGTTTCGATAGAAACATGTTTTATTAAATAATCCATTAAATTATTATCCTAAAAAATCAGTGAGTTTTATCACATCTTAATTTTACAGTTTTTAGTATATGATAATATTTTTTTCTTAAATCAATAGCTTTAGAACAATATATTATACGTCTATATTGTTGTTGTTGTGTTCAAAAACACAAAAATTGCTTAAAAAATATATGTTTGCTCTTTTCATCTTTAGTTGGATATCGAATTTGTTCAACTTATATCATTATTTGTTTTTCATCAATGATAACACGATATGGTATTTTTATTTTTTTTTTTTTAATTTATAAAACTAAGAAATTAGAAGAAGGAAATTTAAAATATCGGCATTTAAGCCCTGTCAGATTATTTCAATCAGAATGAAACGTATATGATATTAAATGCAATTGAATTTTACAAAGAGATAGTGAACTTAATCGAAGTTTATGCTTGGACATGGCTCATTAATGCCCTGATGATGGCTCACAAGCTTGAGCCGAAACGTTGGCAAAATTAAAAAAAATTCGAAAAATGACTGATTCCTGATTATTCCACCTATAATAAGTGAATTTAATCGTAAATCGTGGAAATTGCATTGTATGATGTAGTACTTACGCTAAGCCGATTTCATTGAAAAAGTTGCTGTAACATCTTGGGCGTATAGTTGTCTATTTGTCAGTCAGTTAATCCGTTCAGGAGAAAAATTTTTTTTTTTTGTTTTTTTTTCACCATGGGGTACACTTGTGATAAAATTGAAAAAAATATATGTTACGGAGGACCCTCCAATGAAATAAAGTAACAAAAAATAGGAGGTGTACCAAACCATCATAACCAGAAAATATTTTTTTGAAAAATTCAAATTTTTTTTTGACAAGCATTTTCGTGGGAAAAAACTTTAAATAACATCTTTTGAAACCTATTTGTAAAATCCATAACATATATTTTTTTCATGAAAATCGGTTGAGCTTTTCAGTAGAAAACAATTTGTTTTTGTTTTTTCTCCCCCCCTCCATAACTTCCCTCCCGTTAGGATTAAGGGGCTAAAAATTTGCGTAAGATTGTTTCTCATAGGTGTGACTCAATGGTATAAATAAACGACTTTCCGTTTTGGTGCAAGATTTACCACATACAAACTCACACACAAAGTTTTTTGCGGGACTAGGTTATTGGGACTCAAAAGCCCCTAAACGTGTATTTCCGTTGAAAACTGGAATTATAAACTTTCCCCCTAATATATATTTCAAATATTAGTAAGTAAAATTTAAAAAAAGTAACATCTGTTGAAACAAAACATACAAAAAAAAAATTTAATGATCAGAAAACAAATGAAAATTGATTGACAATCTAAATAATATATTGGGTTGTGTCACATAAAATGTCCGTTTTCAAGGTAAAGAATTTTTACTAAAAATACGACATGAAAACAAGATAATTTGATTCGAAGTATTTACCTCCGTTTTCTATACATTTTTTCCAAAGCGACACCAACTTTTTTATCCCGAACTGAAAAACTCTGAGCTTTGAAGTGAAACAAAATCTGAAAACGCATTTTTCACTTGATTATCATTTTCAAAAAGTTTTCCTTTGACGACGTTGTCTAAATTCCTGAACAGGTGGTAATCTGTTGGTGACAAGTTGGGAGAATATGGTGGGTGCGAAAGAACTTCGTAGCCCAGTTGTTTCAATTTTTGCACGGTATGCTTTGAAACATGAGTTCTTAATGCCGCTCAGTGAGATCATGAGGTACCCATGTATCGAGCTTTTTTACTTTCCCAATACACTTTAAATATCTGGAAACGGAAGACGTACTTGCATTTAGTTGTGCTGAGAGTACTATAACTATTTGGTAGGGGTTTCCTTCTACTGTATGTTTGAGGACATCGTTGTCTATTACGGGCGGAGGTCTTCCTCGAGGCAAGTTTTCCAAGTCGGTATCCCCAGCTGAAAACTTAGCAAACCAAAGGTGAATGATCTGTTGTAGTAAAAAACATAGTATGTAGTAAAAAGAATACCAGATATTTTTTTAAAAATTTAATTTAAAACTACTAAAATCATTTGAATTGCTGGTTGAATCATATGTGTGTTACTTTCTTATCTTATATAAAGTATTTCAGGGAGATTACGACTGCTGCTAAGGCCAATATGACTATTTTTAAAACATATATCTGCAGTATTTCTATAGTTTCTAACCCTTACGACTTTGATGAATAATTTCGTTGTAGGTGACTTTAGATATTAACATAGTTTTACTATGCATCATCTTTATCGGAGTGACATTTGCGATGTTGCTAAAAGAGACATGTTAAATTAATGTCATATACCTTTGAGGCCGCTGAACGAGACTAGAACAGATCACAGGTACGATTTAATTAGAACTGTTACAACTGAAAGTTACAAAACGAGTCACAAACGATGACGCAGCGAGCTAATGTAACCGTTCACGGAATCCCTTTCAAAGAGGTTTTCGCTCCGGTTACTCTTGCAAAGTTAATGTTCCATTTTATAAAGTTTCGAAGTATCGTCAAAAATTTCAAAGCTTTATATTCTGATGGGAGCAGATAAAAAATAGCCTCGAAAAACATTGTGTAAATAGCTTTTGAAAACAATTTCAACCCAAATTGTTTTATTCAAATGTCTATGGACGTATAAAACTAATTAATAAAATACATATATATAATATATACATACATACATATATATATATATACATATTGTTTGATCAGTTTTGTGTTGATAATTTAAGTTTCCTACTGTTCTTAGGTTTTAGTTAATATTCACGAACCCTTGGGAACGCAGCTACTGAGTCTAGTATCTAATAAATACGAAAAAGTTATAATAAACCCATATTTGAGCGAGCGCGATTAAAATTAATAGTTTAATCGGTAACGAAACCCTAGGAACGCAGCTTCTGGTCCCAGTATCTAATAAATACGAAAAAGTTATAATAAACTCATATTTGAGCGAGCGAAATTAAAATTAATAGTTTAATCGGTAACGAACGCAGCTACTGGTTCTAGTAACTAATAAATACGAAAAAAATCATATTTGAGCGAGCGCAATTAAAATTAATAGTCTAATCGGTAAAGAACTATTGGGAACGCTACTGAGCCTAATATTCAATAAATAAGAGAAAGTTAAAAAAAAAAAACTCTATTAATAATATTCTTGCCCTCGATTTCAAAACTAAAAAAAAAAAAAACGAGCCCCCGCTAATCCGACTACCAGTCCGTAATATATCGGTTATAGTCACTACTATAATCGTGGCTAATTATATTTAAAAAGGCCCCTGGGAACAGTTATTAAGCCACAAAGGTTTAAAACACAAAATATAATTAAAATAACCATAAAATTAAGAAAAATATTGCGATCACGAAAATATTCTTATTTCAATTTTGAAAAAAATACATATTAAAAGTCTCCTGTCTCTAAAAAACAAAGCTTCGCATTTTTTTAAGTGTGTGTATGCTATAAGCGTTAAGTCTTGCTTAAAATCTAAAAATGAAATTATTTAGTTGAAATAGATATATTGCTGGTATAGTAACAAAAACTTTTTCACCATGATCTCATCAGATTTGCCACTTTATGTTGTCAACTTTATACATTTTTTGGAAAGCGGCTTTTATGATTATGATTAAACTAATTATAAAATGAAGAGTTTAATGGTATTTAATATAAGCCTAGTATTTTTCGAATGAATTATCCTAAATAATTCAGATGCCGAATTTACAAATTTCCTGCTCTTAAGCAATATTTTTCGAAAAGAAATTCGATAACGCATTATAAAGCATCACTATCTCACTTCACTTCATGAATTGAATTTATTATTGATGATAAAGATTCCGTTTCTTTATATTTAATCTTAAATAAATGTTTTTATGGATAAAAATAGGTTATATACCTTTAAAAATTAATTTTTATTATATAATGGTAATAATGCAGTGGTAATATACAGCAAAAAAAAAAATATCATAAAATAGATTCATCAAAGAGACTAATTTTTTTCGTATTTTATTAAAATTTAATTTTTATACTCATTAATATTTCATCTCATCATAAAGAGGTCAATTTTATTGTCAAAAAAATCGTATGGTAAATAAATATGCAAGATAAAGTACATATTACATCTCATGTATATATTATAACGTATTGATCTGATTGTATTCGTTGTAAGATTGACAGGAGCTGTTAATCACATTGAACTAACTGCTAATTAACTGACAGCGAGAAGATTAATAGCTATTGATTGTGCTTGGTGTTAGCTATCTCATGTGGCCATGTAACCTTAAATGACTGTTACTTCGAGGTGTTTCCGTTGATTCGGTTGGCAGTGAATATTTTAGAATTTGATTTTTGTTATAGTATTTTATTTCGTTTAAAATATATCTGGTTATGAGTTTACATATTTAAAAATATGATCTAAACTATGGATGCCGTAAGTAATTATAAAATAATTATTTAATTTAGAATCCTTCCCAATGGGCTATGTGTTTCACGTGGGCTCTGAAAGATAAACATTTAGAGTAAGATTGATAATAATAACCATTTAAAAGAAGAGAAATAATATTTCGAAAAAAACAAACAATATTTTTCTCGTGTGGCTCACAAGTGGCTCACAAGCCTGAGCCGAAACGTTGGCAAAATTAAAAACTTTTCAAAAATGACTGATTCCTGACTATTCTACCTATAATATTTTTCTCACCTACCTACCGACATGAGACAAAATGATGATTATGATGATGACAATATGATTATATATGATAATTAAATAAAATAAAAACAATTCTTAGAAAATATTGAGTTGAACAAAATTTAGAATAAATTAATAAATAACAGAGTTCAAATGCCTGGACAGAGGAACTATGTAAAGAAATAGAAAGAGATCAGGGTTCTTGAGGGAAAAAAAGAAAAACGGAAAGGTACTGACTGCGTGGTCGGAGGAAATGAAGCAAAAAACACGCAGAATGATGAGAAGGTACTGGGATAAGAGAAAGGCGAAATCGAAGAAGCAAAAAAATAATGATATTCGCTTGTCTTAAAGGCCTTAAAAAAAACAGAGTTTAAATATAGGCAATAAACAAATATTCCTCCTGTTTTGAAATATAGTGTCAATAATATAAATATCACAATTTTTAAGCGTCTTTTTGGGATTACAAAAGTTATTGGAAAAGTTAGGATTTGAATGAGGAGAGACATTCAGCAGGGTGGATATCAGTAGGTAGAGAATTCCAGAAAATAGAGGAGAGGACAAGGAATAAACGATCAAATGTTTAAATCCTATAGGTAGGAAAGTAAAGATCTGAATGGCGCGATCTTGTTTTAAGTGAATGGACTGTAGATTTAAATTGTAGGAGGCTGTGGATGTAGGGAGAGTTTTAGGAGTTAATGATTTGGTAAAAGTATGATAATAAGAAATATTGTCAGTGCATTGGAGGAAGGAGCCACTTTAACTCGCCGTAAAAATGGGTCACAAGAGACCTCTTCCGAGTACTGAGGACAAATCTTAAAAGTATGGCCATGATTCGTTTTAGCTTGTCCTCAATCAAAGTCGAGAGAGCATCATATACTGAGCAACAACAGTCATAATGGGAGAAAACTAATGAATTGATGAATATTCGGCATTTAACCCCTTTCAAACTATTTCAATAATAGTCCCCAAGGACCGTTTATTCAACGCATAGCTAAATAAATCTTTAATGGATAGGCCTTATCTAGTACAAGGAACCAAAATAATTACCATCCAGACCAGTTGCTTATCCGGTGAAATTTGATTTTTTTTTTTTATTAATATATTTTTATTAAAATTTACAACTGTACAAAAAATACATCAAATAAATATGCTGAAATGTTGTAACACATGAAATAAACATGAAGAGAAACTGCCCTTTGGCAGCACTCTTTGGTATTGAGTCTAAACAAGAAGGTCTCGAGGCTATCCTCTTTTCAGACGCCTTGGAGGATTATCAGGAATTGAAGAGGAAGCAAGGACTGAAACTAATGGGTTTGAGTGGGATTGGAGTTTTTCAGGGAAGTTCTGAAACCTGGTACTGGCCAAATTATCAACATATGGAGCAATATGGTCATTGTGGATGATTTTATTCGTGACAAAGTAAGGAGCGTTAAGGATTTTGGATTGTAAGGATTGGATACGGGAAAAGTATGATGGTTAAGTAGAGCCCCAAAGCTCAACAGTAGGTCCTGTCTTTTCAGTTTGGTATGCGGATTCCATGTAAGTCGTTTGTCAAGCAGGAGTCCTAAATAGCGGATCTTAAATTTGAACTTAAAGAAGGCGAAAATCGCCTCCAACGTTACTTTATGTCGGTTTTCTGGTTTAACTCGTAAAACAGAGTTCGGAGGAAAATAACGAAGACAAAAACAAACACATTAATTCTACATTCATAGTATTCTAATAATAAATTGGCTAGGACTTACCGGTTTCGAGTAATCTGCCTCTGAATTTGAGGATAGATAAATGTGCCTGGCTGAAACAGAAATCGCTAACATTTAGTTTTATTTCTGCCAATAAAGTAGTAACTACTATCACTATGAAGATGAATATAATAAACTACTTATTTTGCACTTCATTACCTTTAAATTGAATGAAAATCTGAGAGTCTAATAATTACTAACAATAAGATAGTAAATAAACCAAAAACATATTTAGTATCAATGAAACTAGTTATCAAAAAGCTTGTTCGTTTGTTTTAGTTTAAGGCGTTAAGCCTTAAGGTCATCAATGTCCGGATATAAAATGCATATTTAACCTTTACTAGGAAGAATTATCAGGTAAAAACAAAATAATAATAATAAATTAAAACAAAAGTTGATATGATTACTAAATAAAAACGGTACATAAGTAAACAAAAAAAAACAACATTAAAAAATAGTAATTAAAAAAATAACCAGGAATTTATAAATATATATTTTAATCAAATTGTAGTCTTTATAATAATTTTTTCGGTGTCGCAAAAGGAAGTGTAGTCCTTGGCCGCGCGGTGTAATCATCTGGAAGAATACACTCACGTTTCTCGATGAAATTTTATAGGGTAGGGTCATTTTCACGAGTGGACACCAGTAGGCTGACGGGTTTCATATACCCAGGGAGAGATGGTGTTAGTAAATCCTCATTTAATTAAATGCTTTATAATTTAGGTAACAAAAATTGCAACAATAAGAAATTCAAAAACTAATTTAATCGATTCCTGCCTTTATCCAGTACTGTTGATATGTTGTTTTTCAGTCCCATGCACTGATTATGAGCAATCTTGAAAAATATGCCGAATGGTAAGGGTTCCATCACACTGGCACCGGGGCACCGGCTGCCGTGGCAAACAAGTTTCGTAGCAATTATTAGGCTTACATCTAAAAAAAAGAAGATAAACTTTATTTATATTTTAAGAATGTTTAGCTTTTTGTCAGGCTATTATGACGTGGTCTAGTGGATAGGGCATTAGAATGCTGTTTCCGGGTCCCAGGTTCGAATCCCGGCTAAAGCAGTATTCTTTATTCTGTTATTTCAGCAGTGGAATCGACCCCAGAGTATGGAGACCCTCCTGAGGTACACCCAGCCTCTAAAAGGTTGGTACTCTAGTTTGGGAAAATATCTGAGAATGACTTGGGCCTAACCACCTCCTTGCACGTCTCTTGGATTTGAGAGAGTACTCTATAAGTACTGTAGAGTTATATTTTTTTTAATTTTATGTTTTTATCGTCGAAACTACTCTTTCTACGATGATTGACTTAATAAGATATTGACTTCAATCATCTTTATCACAGAGGGTTTATATAGCTTAAATTTCAGTGGTACAAGACAGCTGTAGGCTGAATAGTCACCAAGAAAAGTTATTATTCATAGTGTGTTACAAACGAGAAATGATTTTAGCTTCATTTAGGACCTCCGGAAAAGCATTCGATGAGGATAACTAGACTTGAGGAACCCTGTTGTACTTGATGAGAACTTTAAACCTTTTTATTCTGTGCGTCAACTCATGTTAGTAATACTAACGAAGGAAAGCCTATCTCCTATTCTAAGGGATTGGATGTTTAGTTGTTACAGCCCTTCCAAGGGCTTGGTACTTTTATTCAGCCCTTTTATCCTGGTGTCTTGTATCCTGACTAGATCCTATCGTTGCAAGGATTGTCCTGCTACGACCAAGGAAGGGCAAAAGGTTAACTGATATGGGCTCTTTTTTCATTCTTCTTCTGCTTCGACTTTTTTTTTTCAATTCTCGTCAAGTTTACAATGGTTTCCCATTAACCGAAAAATAGTTGGGTTTTTAAAAGAAAAATTTATTACATTTATACATTCACTGTAATGAATCACGGACAGGGCAATACAAATTACGAACTTATTAAGTTTTGAATGGAAAAAATATCGAAAAACTTGGGAAGCGAAATCTACGTCCAACGCAAAATTCATATTTATATTAGGTTCATATTAGCCGTCTTATGTTATAGTAATGTACAATAAAAAATATGGTGCGGGCAACTCACGACTTTCATTTACCTCCATTTTTAAAATCAATGAAAGAATTTTCAAGTAGAGTTAGAGATAAAAAAAATCTGGTGCGGGCAACACACGACTTTCACTTACCTCCATTTTTAAAATCAATGAAAGAATTTTCAAAAACAGTTAAGAGATAAAAATACGTGAAACTATTAAAGAATTAATTAAATCGAATTTATACCGAAACATGTGTTTTATTAAAAAAATCTATTATATTATTATCTAAAATAATCAGTTAGTTTTATGTTCATTTCATCACTCTCTATTAACTTTTTAAAGCTTGTGTATGAGGTAATATTTTTCTAAAATCTTTAGCTTTCCAACGGTATATCATACTCAATTTTTCTGTTTTCTCCTTTAGTTGGGCATCGAATTTACTTAATTTATATATTTGCCTGTTTTTCATCAGCGTTAACAAGATAATATAGTTATTTTTATTGAATCTACAAAATTAAAGGTACTTTAGAGGAATTTATTATTTAAAATATCGGCATTTAAGCCCGGTCAGACCATCTTAATCAGAATAAAACCTACATGATATTAAAGCCCATTAAATTTTACATCGATATAGGGAGTTTAATCAAAATCGTCTGAACTGTTTTCGAGAAAATCGAAAAAAGGTGCAAAATGCATGGTATAAAGTGCCTCTTCTGGTAAGCTCATTTTGATGAAATTCTTGATCGCCACGGTGTTCCGAGAAATGAGCGCCTCAGGAATACCCATTTCAGAACCTATCGTCCAGGAGAAATCACTTCAAATAGTTAATGAATTGGACATCTCAAACTTTCAGTGCTCATCCAGTTGGCTTTGGCGCTTTCAGAAACGTCATGGAATCACATCACTGGTAGTTACCCGACCGTACCTTGGAATTTAAAGGACAAACATTGTCGAAGCTCTGGACGTCATAGGCCCAGACCTAATAACTTTAGTCAAACCACAAAGCTTCAGCAAACGAAAATTGAAAGTTTTTTAAAGCTTCAATAAGATAATTTTTCATTCATATTTTTTTTATTATTTTAACTTTATATTAATAACTATGATTCTGACATTGAAAGTTCTTTTTTAAGTTTTGTATTTTGAATTATGGTTTTTGTTAAACTTAAAGTATTATGTAAAATGTGAAACATGATATATAAAATGTACATAGCGCAACTGCTTTTTTAGTTTCTAAAAAAATGCTGTATTGAAAATATCTCTTTTTAGCCACCTGAATTTATGACAAAACATTTAACATACATACTATATATTTTTTCGGATATAACGAATTCTTTTATAACAGAGAATTCTTCAGTCCCTTGAAATTCGTTATAACGAGGTTTTACTGAATATATATGTATGTATATATATATATATATATATATATATATATATATATATATATATATATATATATAAAACCGGTCAATATGATGAGCGCTTATATAAAATGAAATTGGTCTGAATCGAGAATCCATAGTCATTCAAAAGTATAATGAAGGAATTCAAAGGAAGAGTTGCTGTCAGTAAACGAAGAAGTGTGGAAGAAGTGCTGTCTCCAGCACGTCTTCAATGGGTTCCTTGGAACTTCACAAAGCTCTACAAAGGTATCTGCAATCTTCTCCAGTTGTACAAGATTCCAGATAAACGTTAAAATGTAAATCAGTTTCCTATTTTATTTTGGAGGTATTTCGGTTTCTGAGAATCTGCAAAGAAAGTTCTATATAGTTCGCTGTTTATATTCGAAGCTAATGATACATCGATACAAAGAAAAAATAAAAAGACTTTAGTTTTAATGCTACTTATTGAATGATTGAAAAATTCCTCTATATTTAAGAAACGTTTAATTAATTAAAATAAAAAATAACGGAATAGTGTAATAACTGTATAATACAAATCCGGAAGCAGTTCTACTTAAAAGGAAAACGTTTTTAGGGAGAGAATAAAGCGAATGTGGTTAAATGACATTACCAACTCCAATAGGACATTTTTTTTGTTTAAGGTTACCAACTACTATGTATCAATCAATATCCATTTTTCAAATATTGTATAATAGAAAATGTTCTTTTAACTAAGAGGCTGATGAAAAGAGGGTCGCATTTTTACTTCCTAGAACAAAAAAAGTCAACATACAAAAATAGATCCCTCTCTTCCTAAAAGTGCGGAAAGTATACCAACTTAAGACACACAGAACTGGATACGCGGGTAAGACATCGGTATTGTCGGTATCATATCAGGAATAACCAGCAAGGAAAGTATTCTAACCCCTCAGATGAGACCTATCACCTTGGGCCACATCAAAAGAAATTACCCTACCCACGAATGGACCCGAATATATACGGATGGCTCAGCTACTGAAGCAATTAAGGACGGTAGCGCTGGTATGTATATATACATAAATTTACATATATATTGAATTTCCAGATGGGAGTACCATTATGGAACTGTGGGAGACTCAGGAGGACTACTAATTTCCTTCTGTAACTGGCAAAGGATGTGACCATTTGACTGGAAGAACGAGGAAGAAGAAGACATCGCAGGAGGCGGGAGTGTTGACAGCCTATCCAAAGGAGTTTGTTTCTGTAATAAATTATTGATTTTAAGGTGTTCATGATAATCAGTGAATTAGATACACAAAGCTCTTCAGAAAAGCTTCCTATTCCAATGCCTTAATTAACAATTATCTAAAATAATTTTGGATAATTACCTTATATAGTTAAAAACCGTTCTGGTCGATTCAAAGCTTGAATGGAGATTTAAAGATAAGAGCGTTAAAACTCTTGACAGCCAAATAGGTGTGTTTGAGGGTGAATATACAACTTTAACACTCATTAATATTCCAGAGAAAAATTTGTTCGTTTTGAATCGGAACAGGCTTACGATTTATTCCAATAGATTTAAACGATTTAAAACATTATTTTATTTCAGAAATTATGTTACTACTGTTTATTAAATTATATCTATATCATATTCAAAAATAATTATTTAAGATTGAAAATCATATACTTTAATTCGAAAATTTTGATGAACGATTTCTTCGAGAGTGAGCTACAATTAATTAGGTATTGGGCATCTACGTAATAAATAACTATTTACAATTGTATCTAACAAAGATTGAAAGTAATATATGTTAATAATAAATAGTTTTATTTTCAATTGACTTATTTATTGTTTTTTGTTTATATATATATATATATATATATATATATATATATATATATATATATATATATATATATATATATATATATATATATTTATATATATATATATATATATATATATATATATATATATATATATATATATATATATATTTATTTTTTATTTTTTTTTTTTTAAGGAAAAATTGAAGGACGGTATTTTTTTTCCCTATGTGATTTCTCAGTGATAACTTTTACATCCTTAGGCATCATATTTAGTTTCATATTAATAAACTAAATATTTCTAAAAACACAATAGTTTTACTTATTATTTTAATGATGTATTTTATCCATGACACAAGACATTGACCTCAATTTCAATACATACCTTCAGCCGTCAGAATATTTATATGATCTGAAAATTTAATAGAAACAATATGTTGTAGAGTGAGTAAATCACCTCAAAGATTTATTTCAAGTACAGAGAATGTTACTTCACTCGGGAAATGAGATATTGGAGGAAATCTCGGAAATTTGCTGGGATATTGCAGGGATATAACAGTGGCGACATTGTTTTTGGCTTTCTCGAGACGAATGAAAATATATATGAAGAATAACAGGGGACAGAGGAGATATCCTGAGAGTGGCCGAGTAAACAGGATGGGGAAAGACAAATGGACCACAGCGTCATTAGGGCATAAGAGCGACTTGTAAAGGAAAACAGGCAATATTAACAATAGACAATTGTTCAGAAAATCGTAGTACAGGAATTTCATAGCGCAATAATCCTATTTCCATATGATGTTGGAGTATATATATATATATATAATATATGAAGAGTTTAGGGAAGAATCATGATGAATCCTTTATATATTTTTTTTCAAATATTTTATTGACATTTACAACTGTATACTCTAATAAATCAAGTAAATATACTGATAAATGATATGCAGCGCTCTAGTAATCAATCCAAACAAGAAGGTCTCGGGGCCATCTTCTCTTCAGACGCCTCGGTGGATTATCAGGAATTGTAGAGGAAGCAAGGATTGAACCTAGTGGATTAGAGTGGGAGTGAAGTTTATTATGGAAGGAATGATACCTGGTACGGGCCAAATCAGCTACGTACAGAACATGGAGGTCTTTATGAATGATTTTATTCGTGAAAAAGAAAGGAACGCTAAGGATTTTACGAAGGATTTTTGATTATAAGGAATGGAGACGGGAGGAATTGCATGGTTTAGTAGAGCCCCATACCTCAACTCTGTAGGCAATCTACTCCATATCGGGAAAACCAGATGACAGCTTATGATCTTACGTGTGCCTTACTGTCGAGGACATAAGAAATACTATTCAAACTATGAATAACGTCTCAAGAAAGTGTAATTTATTATGGTATGTAAGGTAAAATATAAGGTAACCATATAGTAAAAAACAAACAAATAATAATAATAATAGGCTTACCGAACCCGAAGGTTCGATGGCGATACCACCAAACTTGGCTTGCACAGACTCGTCCAATGTTCGCCGGTCAAGCCCAAGCCCCCGAGATACGCCTTAATGCAATCCTCCCATCGACGCTTCGGCCTACCTTTCGGACGCCTACAAGTCGGTTAAGCGAATACCAACTTTCTCGAAATCCGTTCCTCACCGAGCCCAACAACTTTACGCACCCATTTGAGTCTCCGCGATGCTATCAACTCAATCGATAGAAACATATGTTTTATTATATAATCTATTATATTATTATGTTCAACAATCACTTAGTTTTATCGGCTTTTCATCAACTAACCATTAATTTTGTGGAGAAGATAATATGTGTTCTAAAATATTTTTTCAACAGTAGATTATAATAAGGACAATAAGTGAATATAATAAGAAGAAAAGCTGACTAAGAACTTATATAATAGATTATATAGTAAAACATATGTTTGTATCGATAACCCTATAATAATAATCGAATAAGCCGTTGTTCATCCTTTAAAGTTAGCGGAAACGTTTCACATCCGTAAAGAACCGTCGGAAGAATAATAGTTGTATAAATTCTATGATTTAAGTTTTTAGACAGAAGCCGCGAGCTAGTTATTTAGCAACTGAATAATAACACGCATTTCCCACCTTTAACCGGGACTTTATTTCTTCCTGGATTTCATTTTTTCTAGTTAACATTGAACATAAATACTTGAATTTCTCTACGTGTTCAAAAGTATGCCCCGATATATTAATATCATCAAGATCGCCACCATTTCTGCTACTAATCATATATTTTGTCTTATCGGTATTTGATTCGAGTCCTATTTCTTTACCGGTTTTTATTAACACACTTGTCTTTAGTTGTATGATTCCCGTGTCTTCACTTAGCAGTACCAAATCATTTGCATACCCCAAAACCGGAATCTTATCACCCATATTTAAACCTTTCTCGGTACACGTCACTTTTTCTATGGCATATTCTAAAGCTATATTAAATAAAACAGGTGAAAGGGAGTCACCCTGTTTCAAACCCGATCGCACCTCAAATTTCTCGGAGTAATTATGACCGATTCTAAGTTTATAAAATATAAAAAACAAAACAAAAACTTTTATATATATTATTTCCGTGAATAACATAAAGAGGTGAACTTTTAAGTTAGCTGAGTCATGGTAATGTCTTACAAGAGCATTTATATTCATTTTCCCTTTTTTTCCTTAAGTCTCGTTAGGCTCTTTTGGGCATAATTTCAGAACTAAGCCTGAACAGAAGCTACTAAAAGGGTCTTACCGTAGGGCCACCCACAGTAGAAGGGAGGGCATTACCACTAACAACCACTTTTAAATAATGCTCACGAATTACTACGAAAGGGCACTTGATATAATATTCTTTTATATTTAACAAGGAAAAATTTTTACACAGTACAGTACGTTAAATGAGGTTTCTTAAAAACTGGATTTCTCACTCCTGAAAATGGATCTTAATCTGAGCACAGTTTTTAAGAAACCTTATTAATAGTACTGTTTTAACAAGTTTATTTTATATATTTTTTTATTATTGCCAATCATAAAAATACCTCGCCGATTCTGATGAATTTTTTTAGTCAAAACTAGACATTAAACCATTAAACTCTGTTCAGGCCTTAATGTGTATATATTTTATTACTAATTTACACCCATATTTTGTTTTTGTGTATTAGGATTTTTATTACTACATTTAAATAATTTTTTTTTTTAATTTTTATATTAAACGTTTTTATTCTATTCTATTTCAAAAACTCTGTTCTTTAAAATTAAATACAATACATTTTTATTATATATACACTATAGTTCTGTTTATTAATTATTAATTATATTGTTAAAATGTTTCATATTTTAACTTTAAAAATTTATTTCGAAGAAGGAAAAGTTTGGAATATTCAAGTGCTTCACCTTTTTATTATTAGTTGGCCAGACCATCAATACTAATATTTCGCGCCATACCGTGTTTACAAATAAATAGTAAATGAATAAATCATTCCTGTTCACACAAGTGTCTAATAACCAACAGTGGGATTATTTTTATTCGATGCTCATTTATTCTGTTCAAGGTGTATTTTGAGCTAAGTAGTTTTGCTTTTATTTAACAATAGGCATTGCTAATACAGGTAAGGCATTATATTTACAAACTCGTTATTGAATATAAATTGCAATCTCACCTGTAGAGTTGATTTAGCAATTTGTAAATGTACGCCCTTATTCAATGACGAAAAACTATATAACCCTCAAGTTACCCAAAGGATTCGTTTGTAGGATTTCTTTTCAGTCTTTAGATATTTCAAATTGCGATTTTTTGCGTTTTGGGTGATACATCATTATTTTCAGACACAACACTACGAATAAAAAATTTTACAATAAATAATTTCAAGAATTTCCTAAACCATATAAAATACATCTATTAGCAGATTTTAGTAACTCCAAGCCATAATTAGATTTTTTGTATTATTTTTCCCGTATTCAGGGACTTAAAACGTAAAATATTTGTCAACATTAAAACATTGGAGAGTTTTAATGTTTGACGGTGAGCTAGCTAATCGTGTCAAAAAATTAATTAGTTTTCATAATTTTTCCTTATAAGTTTTTAAATATTTTTTTCCCGTAATCTGGGACCCCAAAGGTTAAATTTAGACAAGTTTCAGAATTTTGTCCATCTAAATCGGTCATATTGCCCACTATGGGGCGGCTTGTCTTTCTAGCCAGTAGTTCTTGGACTCTTACACACAGAGGAGTACTCGACGGTCTCCATTCTAATATTCTCTAAGGAATATTTTTCTCTTTGCTCTATACGAGTATAGAGTGCATGCCTCACTATCAGCAGACGGTCTGAATGAATCACGCTTCTTACAGAATTACAGCAAACTCTGTTGCGTTTTGTGTGATATATAACTTTTTTCAGACACGACACTCCGAATCAAAAGTTTTACAATTTATAATTTCAAGAACTTCCTCAGTTAATATTGCTCTAATTTGATCCAGGATGCTTGCTTTATTTTCAGTTCCCTTTTCTTTTGTATAATTGTGTTAGTTTTATGTTTTTCGTTAGTTAGTTTTTACAGCTTTATTATTTTTTAATTGTAATTTTCTGTATTTTCATTTTATTGGGTTGTTTCATATGAAATGTCCGTTTTTATAGTTTCTGAAATACGTAAAGGATTTTGCAGGTCTCTGTTGTTTTCTTCCGAATGTTTACATATTTAAAGTAAACAGTTACTAATCCTCTACCTTTGTGTTATAAACATTAGCTTTCCAATAAATTACCCACTTTTTAGTATACCTCCAAATATGAACATGAAAACACGCGATTTCCTAGTAATATTTTTGTACGAGTTTAAACTCGGCCATTAAGCCGCTGCGGCTGCTAGAAATATTTGCAAGGCGTTTAAGGGAAGGGAGTGTTAATGAACGGACCATTCGCCGTCGGTTTGCTAAGTTTTCAGCTGGGGATACCGACTTGGAAAACTTGCCCCGAGGAAGACCTCCGTCCGTAATAGACAACGATGTCATGTCCTCAAACATACAGTAGAAGGAAACCCCTACCAAACAGTTAAAGGACTCTCAGCACAACTAAATGCAAGTGCATTTACCGTTTCCAGATATTTAAAGTGTATTGGAAAAGTAAAAAAGCTCGATACATGGGTACATCATGATCTCACTGAGCGGCAACAAGACCCCATGTTCCAAGACCCAACTCCGTCAAAGGAAAACTTTTTGAAAATGATGATCAAGTGAAAAGTGCGTTTTCATATATTTTTTTTTCACTTCAAAGCTCAGAGTTTTCAGTTCGGGGATAAAAAAGTTGGCGTCACGTTGAGAAAAATGTGTAGAAAAAGAAGGTAAATACTTGGAATAAAATTATCTTGTTTTCATATCGTATTTTTAATAAAAATCCTTTACCTTGAAAACGAACATTTCATGTGACACAACCCGATATTTTGATTGTTTGTTTATTCAGCTCAAGTTGCCTCTAACTTTTGTAATATTACTCTGGAAAGCGAGCCTTAAAAACTTTGTTAGTAAAATTTTAACTACGTGTGTAAAATTCATGTGAGGTCATTAAACGTGAAACACAATGATAATGAAATGCCTCTTAGTAACGCGTAGCGAGCGGTTTATTGTTGTAGTCAAAAGGAAACAGCCAGGAAATCTTCCCCCTCACTTTGAATATAAACTGAAGTGTTGAGTTACTGTGGAGCATTAATAATATCAAAGACTCGGAAGAAAATCTCAAGAAAAAAAAATAAGATAAGGAGTGAGTAGTGAGTTATTGCCTAGTAATATTAAGGGCTTAAACAAACAGACTAAGTTCTAGGCCGGGAGATATATATTCAGATTTAGCAACTTTACGCACATCTCACTCCCTAAGACGTGTCCTCATAAATTTTATTTAAGGAGGGTAGGGCGGCGACATCCTTCAACCAAAGAGATCTCATTATATTAAAAGAAATATATTTTAAGGAAAGGGAACTTGGTTCCATTTGCTAGAGTGCGGGGCTTCAGGTCAATGTAAGCCGGAGAAGTTCTGAAAAAACAAAAGCTGAGAGGGTTTTTAAAAGAAGCTCGGAGGGAATTATTGTTTGTCTATGCCATTCCAGGGGAGTCTTCTAAAATAAAAGTCTACCTTTTGAAATGGGGCGAAAAGAAACGGCCGTCGGGGGAGCTTTATTGAATAAATTAAATTCGTCGTTGAAAATGCTCCATGAATTTGGAAGTTGTTGACTCATGATGGATGATGAATAACTTTTATCATGATAATAAATGGGGAAGGGTAAGGTTCAATTGCCATAATGACGTATTATACAGATTTTTTTTTTTTTTTAAGCATATTTATTGATATTCAACTGTATTAAATAAAAATACATCTAGTAAATGTGATGGTAATATGTAAAACTGTCATGAAGTAGATGTAGAGACACTACCCAGAGGCAGCACTCTAAAAACACTCTAAACTAGAAGGTCCCGTGGCCATCTTCTTTTCAGACGCCTCGGAGGATTATCAGAGATTGAAATTAACGGATTGTAGTGGGAATCGAGTTTTTCATGGAAGGAATGGTACCTGGTTCCCTGAATGTTACCTGACAAAATAAGGAGCATTGAGGATTTTCCGAAGGATTTTGGACTGTAAGGATTGGATACGTGAGGAATTCGATGGTTTAGTAGAGCCCCATAGCTCAACTCCTTAAGTCCATATCGCTCTTATGATGGTCATATAAATGTGTCTTTTGTAATTAAGTGGAAGGTTGGAGCGTTTGTTCAGTAAGTGTTGAAGTAGTCGAAAACGTCGGGCAGTTTCTTGTCATTTAAGTCTTGTATGGGGATTCCAAGTTAGACGTTTGTCAAGGTGGAGTCCTAGGTATCGAATCTGTTCTACAGGGGCTAGTGGAGTGTCATTAAAGGATACTGTAGGGCAGGAAGTCATTGGTTTACGACGAAGGGTAAAGGTTATCTGGTGGGATTTGTTAGAATTAATTTTAATCCTTCAATTCTGGCACCATACTTCAAGGTCTCGGATGTGGGATTGAAGAGTGTGGGAGGCAGTAACTGGATCATCATCTACTGATAGCATCACGTGTCATCAGCATAGGTAGAAAGGAATGTGTTAGGATGGGTTGGGATATCTGCTGTATAGACTGTATAAAGAACGGGTCCTAGGATGCTGCCTTGAGGAACACCAGCAGATTGAGAAAACAGGCAGGAATAGGAACTATTGTGATTTATTTTTTAAAGATCTATCAGCGAGTTAGGACTGGATAATAAGAAAATAGGTAGGAAGGAGGGATAGACGGAGCTTGTAAAGCAATCCCGGGTGCCAGACTCGGTCAAAGACCTGTTCTACGTCAAGAAAAGTTCCCGTGCAGTACAATTCGCGCTCCAACGCAGAGGAGACAACACCCACCACACGATGACATTACTGGATAGTGGAGTTAGATGTACGGAAACCGAATTGATGATCTGGAATAATATGATGGGAATCATAATAATCAGGAGTTTTTCTAGAATTTTTCCCATTATACATAAAAGAGATATGGGACGGTAGGAAGATGGAATTTTCAGGTGACTTTTTGGATTATACAAATATACTTTTTTTTTTTTTTACTTAAGAAAGGAATTATTTAGAATAACACATATAATATACAGTAAACCCTCGTTTTAACGAACTCCAAGGGACCGAAAAATTCTCTTTTCGTTATAAAAGAATTCGTTATAACCGAAATATATATTGTATGTATATTATATGTCTTGATATAACTTCAGGTAGTTAAAAAGAAATATTTTCAATAGTGCATTAGCTTTCAGGCACATGTTTATTTAGAAACTACAAAAACAGTTAAAACTATGATTTAAATTAATTGTGCTTAGAGTTCAGTAACATGTTTCCGAATACTATATTGTTTCAGTATCCACACCACTTATAAACATTTGTTCATCAATAATAAATTACCGTTCTTATATAAGCTTTCTGTATATACCGCTGTCTCCCGAGCTATTTTATGTTATGCAGCCCAGATTTGAGGTTTTAGGCGTTTTGATAGAATAGAGAAATTATCGGCCTTTTTTTTTAGAAAATTGTTTTCACTTCCGCAGAGTACACCACACTATGTTATATATTTGGAAACTAATATGGACCCTATATTTTTGTTTACTTTGCACCTAAATATTCAAAAAGTATTGATGTTACCCAGCCATAGACTGACTAAGATTTTGGCAGATGAAATTATTAAAACAAATATATGTTGGTGTGATGATTTCCGGTCTTTGTGTCGGTGATATAACTGGCAAAATAGTGATTATTTAGTAGATGGAAAGAAACTATGTTTTAAAGGGTTAATGAAATATATAAGAGAAGACTTTAGAAATGGTTTACTGGTTAAAGTCAACAAATCTATTCACCATCAACTGTATAAAGAATTAAATTATGATTAAGGGGAGAACAGTTATATCTCTGATAGAGCGGCCTGGTGATCATCAAATCAGTAATAAAAATAAGGGGACAACTTCTGTACCTTAATTGTAATGTTACAAGGGCGGAAGAAATACATTATTGTAGTTTATGTAATAATAAAGACATAGAGGATATGTACCATTATGTAGGGGTCTGCTCTGTGTGGATGCGTTGGCTTGACGGGGCAGTATTGTCGGAACAGGAATACATAAATTATCTAAACGGTGAAAATTGGGTAGCATTGTATAATTATCATGTAAGGGCCTGGAAATATAGATATATACTTATATCAGAATTCAATATTTAAATAAAGGGGGGAAAATGGGGGAAAAAATGTTCAGTTAGTTTTATGTTATCATTATTATTTATATAATATTTGTAAAGAATTTTTTGTTAAGGCGCGCTATTCTGCAGATGGAATGTATTTGTGTAGTAAATTTATTTATGTAAATTTAATCAATAAAACACGTTATTATTAGTTTAGCAAAAATAAAATGTCATGTGAAAATAGCTGTTTATGCATGACAAAGGGAAGCATTAGCAACAGAAAGGAGGATCCCAAGAGGATGAGATTTAAATAATTCTCGAGAAACAGTTTTTGCCAGACCGTATAACACAGATATAGAATTAATTTTATAAAGGAGACTGACTTTATTCAGACCATGGAGACCATGGGAGGGAGCACTGACTTAACATAAATTAATATTAAAGAGAGGGTGTGTATGGTTGATGTGGGTACAGCTGAGCTTTGTGAGCACTTGGGGTATAGCACACAATGCACAATGCTTCTGCTTGTTATACGGATATCACAAGTAAGCTTATTGCGGAGTAACATTCCTTGGAATGGGCGATGGCCGAGGAGATAGTCATGGCAATAACCGGAACCTGACCTGGGGAAGGAATGGTGTAAGTATCCTTCTAGCTTGTATTAAAAACACTGGATCTGTTTATTTATTTCTTAAATTCATTTTTCGATTTAGAATCTTGAAGGATTCGATTTCCTCAATGGAAAATTTTAGAAAATCAACAGTCTCTTTGTTAATTTTAACTAGAATCGGTCGACAAAACTGTGCGGATGTAGGAAATTCGTTTTCGCAGATTACCTGTTCATTTTCACGGTTAAACAGTTTAATTGGCACAACGCTCATAATAAAAACTGAAGAATCGTCACTGTAACCGTCAGAAAAATGAATGTTTGTACTGAGATTGATTTGATGACCCGTCAGAACCCCATTTGCTTATCAAAGTTAAATTTGGAAATGTTTCATTTTTGATTTTGTCACTCACAAATTGTAAAATTCTTGATGAATTATGATCAAGTAAATAATTTTTGCCCCAGTATCTGTAACATAAATAGACTCTTCTGAAGGATGAAAAACTTTTTTTAATTTTTGGATTTGGTAGTAACATAGATGAATATTGTGTCCTAAGGTTAAAGCATTATTTCTAATTGTATTATATTGAAATCTCGAAAAATCAGCAGAAACATATAATGCTAATGTTTTTTTCAATTTCTTGATTTTTTGAATTTTTCTTAATATTCTCTAATGCTAACTATATGTTCCGGATACTCATTTATGAAATCTAAAATATTACTTGCGTCATCAGATTTAAATTTTTGTTTCATGGAATATAAAAACATATCATTCGGGGTATCTCTGAAATGAATGTATCACATTTAAATATCAATAAATAGGTATATTAAATGAACTACGAGAAATCTTCAGAGAGGAGTTCGGTGAAAGATCATTTTACAGTTGAAGGTTATTCGTTCGGCTAGAAGTTCTGTTTCAAAAAGCTGAAGAAAATGAAGAAAAATGTAAAGTTTGTGCTATACAACCGTTAACTCATCACTTATACAATGGTAATTTTGGTAGAAGTCAGCGCTATTGGGTGGGTTGCTGATGAACTATTTATATTTATCTATTATTTATATTTATTTATTATCATTTTACATTTAATTTTATTTATGTTCCCATATTATATTACTGTCATATTATTATTATATATGTAACGCATTATTTAGTCTATAATTACATTGGTTGTTATCTTGTTTCTTTTAGCCCTGATGAAGGCCCACATTGTAGGCCGAAACGTCGGCACATAATTAAAATAGCACTTATTTTATATGTAAGTTTCTAATTTATGACCGCACCCCCAACCATCTTCCTCATCTAATTTCTCAGCGGTCAACAAAACTCCGTCATTATTTATATTTAAAAACTTGAATTGATTCATATTGAACTAATTCGACAAAAACTATTTCTTCAGTCATTTGGTTTTTCTTTCTCACCATTTAACATTGATAAGAGAGCGGCGTGGTCGAGTGGATAGATAATTAGTCCACTACTTTTTCGGAGGCAAAATTATCTATTCTGTTATTTAAGCCGTGTCGCGAACCTATATGAGAAACCTCCAGGGGCACACCAAGCCTCTATTAGGCGCGCACCTAAAAACTAGCAGCCTTTCATGGTTGTAGAGGAACAGGTTTATTTAAACATTGATAATATAAAAAAATAATCTCCTTTATTTATTATTTTACATATCATTGTGTGTATGATTACTGCACAAAAAATCTACGTGAACATAAACGTGGAAGTAAATTGGAAAACTCCAGTGAATAAGTCATTAGTGGTGTAAGCGAAAATTCATTCTTTGACGCTGCTGGTTTTCAAAACCCAATCAGGTACGCAGTCAGTCAATGATCCCGTTTTAGGGAACAAAAAAATCGAATCAAAATCACAACTGCAGGTTTTATCAAGAAATGTGGATATTTGAATTTTGAATAAATCACTTTGTATGAAGTACTTTGTATGTATTAAGGGAAATAGTTTGGATAAGTGAATTCAGATAAGAAATTATTCAGAATTTAATATGGTTTATATGAATAAGTTCTTTAAAAAAATAAATACTTATTTATAACATCAATTTAGAAGTAATAGAGTTTAAGAGGTATGACAATAAACCTTATATAATCTAAGTGTTTCGTCCAACAATCTGTCTCAATGCTAGAGACTTCGATTGGAGACTTAATTTAAAAAAAAAAAAAAAAAATCTGCCGGATAGCATTGTGTGACCTAAAGTTGAATATGAGATATAAAATAATATAAAATAAATAAATTAAATAAACAGTAAATAAAAGGTAAACAAAATGAATAAAAACTAAACTAAGGAACATTAAAAACAAAATATTTAATCTGTTAGGAAACAAAAGGAAAAAAAATAAAGTTACAACTAACACAATTATATAAAAAAGAAAAGGGTAATTAAAGTTCAATTGTCAAAACGTGATGGTTGCTGTACGCGTACAGATCGCCGGCTGCTAGTGCACCAAATACTCGTATAGAGCGAAGCAGAAACAAATATACTGGCGAAGGAATATTATAATGGAGACCGGAGGTACTCCTGGGTGTACTCGCATAGAGCGTCTAATAACAACTCAAGAGAAATATAAGTCGGTGTATTGCTCAAGGCGTATACAAACTAATTCTCTTTGGATGTAAACATACCGCCGGATTCCTTTCTTCGAAATACAATATTTAATAGTTAAACTATGAGATATTTTAAAATTAGAATTTATAATAAAAAGAACTAAAGTGTATACATTATAAAAATATATTGTACATAATTTTAAAGAATAGCGTTATTGAAATATAATATAATACAAATGTTTAATATAAAACAAAAAGTATTTAAATGAAGTAACAAAAAACCACTTTATACAAAATAGAACATATAATACATATGTATGTATTAGTAATAAAATATATATACATTCGGGCCCGAACACTAAGTGTTCCATAAAAGTTCCAGAAGGGAAAGAGCGCCTTTCCTACTCATTTCAAAGTGAACGTTGAATCACTGCCGATATCTAACTCCATCCTCTACCAGGGCGTCACACTAGACAGGCACCTTACCTTATCTAGTCGCTTCCGGAAAAGATTCAAACTGGCCAGGAGAAAGAGCTATAGACTTTATCATCTACTCACGTCACCTCAGCTGTCACTGAGGCTGGAACTACAGATCTACAAAGGTATCAAACGTCCGGCTATGCTCTATGGTGCGCCCTTGATGCAGCGTCTGTTTAAGTCCACCCTCAAACAATTACAGACGTTCCAGAACTCTATCCTTGGGCGGATTGTCAGAAGTACCAACTTACAGAGGGCCAAAAACCATAACCTACATCAGGAGTTAGTATTGCCAACAGTGCTTGAATATATCAGCTGGAGGCACATATAATTTTTTGTTGGGCTAAAGGCCTGTGGTAACCCATTGTTTTTAGGTATCATCCTCACTACCTCTCATTGACATTGTCGCCGAGGGAAGGAGTTCGGGCTATGTCTTAACTCAATTTATTATCAAAACCTGAAGAATAGAAGGACAAACATCTGTGACATATGTACATATCGTATTTTTATATTGTTTAAAATAATAAAACCATAGGGTATAAAAAAAAAATAATGGGGTTGACTACAAGTTAGTTTTACTTAACTACACAAAAAATTCTGTTCTATAAAAGTAATTGTTAGAGGTCGTCTGAGTGTATAAATTAATTTTACGCACATAAGTTTTATAAGATAAAATATTAAGCAAAAAAATTCTGTCAGTGATGATCCATGTGGTTAATCTACATCTAAATAGGTTGTCATTGTGGTGGGTTATGTGTACAATTGGTTAAGTAATACCAGCGCACATTAAATTCGCCTTGACAGAGATGAGTTAGCATCATGAGGTATATGTTGGTCCCTCATAAATTATTCCTTGTTAGTAATTACCCGTCTCTCAGGCGTCCTGATCTGTCACTATGACCTAACACTCTAAGCAGGTAGTCACAATGTATATTCATTTAAATAAATATGTCGTATATAAATAAATAATTTGTTGTCAGGTCTAATATACTCATTGACTACTCAACTAATTGACTACAAACTATTAATGTTCAAGACCATTCAGAACCTCAATTTTACCTTTCTGGCTTTAACTAGTATAGCAACTACATTAGCGTATATGTTAATTTTAAGTCAAAGTGTAGATCGCTAACCCTTCAGAACAATCTCTCTAACTTACATAGCACTATCTTCTTTTTTTTTTTCTAAAAGGTTAAAACGGCAGGGGTTTCAGGTAGGGATGGGCATAGTCGAATGATCGTCATAATCGGATGATCGGATTTCGATGATTTAAATAATCGAATGATCAAATAATTTATCGCCCTAAAACACCATCCCTACCCTACCCTCTGTGATGGCTGAGCCTAGGTGCAAATGTGCATATAATTTATGTGATAAAAAAAAAAAAAAAAAAAAAAAAAAAAAAACGCCCCTAGTTTCAGGATCTTTTTTGACTATACTGAAATGTTTTTTCTTTGTGAGCATCTACGCAAGTATTGCCCTCAGTCACTGGAATCAAAACAATAATGAGATTGAAGGAGAAAAATAGGGATCGCTTATATTGCTGCTTTTCCAGATGCATTCGGGTGGTTGTGGTTTTGGCGTTTTTTGAATATAATTTTTTAATATTAATGATAATTCGTATTATTATTAATTAACTTCACTTTGATAGTTCGCTTATTTTCATAATAGCCAACCCATCCATTCATTTTTTCTATATATATATATATATATATATATATATATATATATATATATATATATATATATAGAGAGAGAGAGAGAGAGAGAGAAAAAATGAATGGATATATATATATATATATATATATATATATATATATATATATATATATATATTTAAATTCCTTCTTTTCCAGCACCTTCTAACATCCCAAAATGACGCTGTTTAACAATCAAATAATTTTTATTTGATTGGTATTCAATATTTCTATATATTATTTTTCCTTTGGCTCAATCGTTACAGTATTTGTTTAGTTTTTTATATATTTATTTTTATCACTAGAAGATTTTATTTCTTATAATTGTATTTTTTATTTTTATTTATGTTTTATCATTCATTATTCTTATTCTGATATATATCCTTTATTATTTCAGAGCTAATATTATTTTAAGAACACTAAGTACTAGTACAATGTTACTAATTATTTTTGTTTTGTTTCTTTTTTATTTGAATTCTGTTATCAACTCATATATTTCTCATTTTTTCCCAACATAATTAGCCTCTGAAGATTGTTTTATTTTATTTATTTTGTGTTGTATACAAATTCATCAATTAACGTAAATAGTAGTTAATCATGTTCATCTAGTCTGTTGGCCAGACATATTGTATATTTAAACTGTACTAACCTGTTATTCTAAAGAGACCCACCCAGTCCCAGAATAATTATTATTTTCTATCTATCTATATATATTGTATCGTTATGCCCGACTCAGGAGCATGGTTGAACCCGCTTAGTTGTTGCGTTGGCATTCTTTTCCTTCCAAAATCTCTTCCTTCCAAAATTATTCTCGCTGAGCTCCTTTCTTCGTTCTTCAGTCAAAGCTTGAGAGTGGCCCTGGTGTTGGGTTGTGTAGATATATATTGGGTTGTCCGGAAAGTTCGTAGAGAAATTTGGACAACAATTAAAATTGATGAACAGCTTTTAATTTATTTATATAATCTAAAAATAGTTACCACCTTTAGCAATAACCCTTCCCTAAAGTCTTGGACACACACATTTTTATATTTATATTCATTTTTAAAAAAATGTAAGAATGCATTGAATTTACAATGAATATATCGACTATAATACAATGAATATATCTACAGTAGTCAAATAGAAATCTCAAATAGAATTTACACTTTTAATTTTTATAAATATATATATATATATATATTGCTTTTACAAGCTACTATTCGTTAGTCGCCGCTTTAGGCTGCTTCGACACTTACTAGGCAAACGGTCAAACCATCCTCTGAACTACAAAAGGCTCATCTACATGACTATTATACGACCAATCTGGACTTACGGAGTAGAGCTTTGGGGCTTTACTAAACCATCAAATTTTTCCCGCATCCAATCCTTAAAATCCAAAATCCTTCGTAAAATCCTCTACGCTCCTTACTTTGTCACGAATAAACTTATCCATTAAGACCTTAATGTTCCCTTTATTACTGATTTGGCCCGGACCAGGTATCTATCCTTTCATGACAAACTCCATTCCCACTCTAACCCCCTAATTTCAATCCTTTCTTCCTCTTCAATTCCGGATAATCCTCCGAGCCGCCTGAAAAGGAAATGGCCCCGGGACCTTCTAGTTTAGAATATTTTTAGAGTGCTTCCAATGTGAAGCTTCTCTACCTGTATATCATGTCATTGTATTATATAACACATCACATTTACTTCATGTATTTTTTGGTTATACAGCTGTAAATGCTAATAAAATGACAAAAAAAAACAAAAAAAACTATTCGTTAGAACTAAATCTCTTTTGATTGCTACTCCTTAACTGAATCGCGGAGCATTAATGAAAAGACTGAGAGACAAAATATTCCTGTAATCCCCTAGAAGATCCTTTGCGCCACCTCCCGCCTCCCTCAAGACCATTAGCTAGGTTAAGTGACCCCAGGAGTGGTCCTCAAATATTAACAACTCTAAACCAGATTGCCCTACCGCTGATTGAGAGCTTAAATTAACAATTTACTACTTAGCCACTCACTGCAGTATTTATCAGGGTCGTAAAAAAATAAACGTATAACTAAACTGGACGTTTAGGGGTTGAAAACTTGAAAGTAATGCTTGAAGAATAATTACTGAAGCCATAATCATCTCAAACTTTAGCTCATTACTGTACTTTAAACAACTTTAAAATACGCTAACAACAAAAACCTACATTTTTTTTTCTCAAGGTTTATATTAACATATTACTAGAAACCATTTGGAAATATTTATAATCGGAAGGTACATGCTCCGACCATTAAGATATTCAGTCCTACAAAAAAAAGAGGAAAGGCTAAATAACAGGATATTTTTATCTCAAGAGAGACGTTACTGCTACCAAAATAAAATCTTAAATCCGGAAAATATCTGCAATGTCTTTTGTCTGGAAGTAGAATAAAAACAACATAACGATGCACTGCTTTACTTTTAAACCCAGAATAGGATTAAGTAACTTACTACGAACATTTAACAGTTTTAATTTGAAACTAGATGTAGGAAATAATTTTTTTTAATGGATATTTTGTGCTTAGCTATGAAAAAAATAAAATGGTCACTTTTATAAGCACTAGAAAGAAACATTCCTTGACCAGTGTCACGGCTGAAAGAGTGGCGCTGGGATCTCCCGTCATTGCGGGTCAATGTTAGATTTAGAGTTCCAAGGTGCACTGCCCGTACGTATATATATTGGGTTGTTTCACATGAAATGTCCATTTTTATAGTTTCTGAAATACATATAGGATTTTGCAGGTCTCTGTTGTGTTATTCCGAATGTTTACAGTTACTAACCCTCTACCTTTGTATTATAAACATTACCTTCCCAATCTATTACCCACTTTTTAGTATACCTCTTAATATGAACATGGAAACACGAGATTTTCGAGTAATATTTTTGTACCAGTTTAAACTGGGCCATTCAGCAGCTGAGGCCGCTAGAAATATTTGCAACGGACCATTCGCCGTTGGTTTGCTAAGTTTTTAGCTGGGGATACCGACTTGGAAAACTTGCCCCGAGGAAGACCTCCGTCCGTAATAGACAACGATGTCCTCAAACATACAGTTAAGTGCTTCTACCGTTTACAGACATTTAAAGTGTATTGGGAAAGTAAAAAAGCTCGATACGTGGGTATCGATCTCACTGAGCGGCAACAAGACCCCAAGTTTCAAAACATACGTGCAAAAATTGAAAGAACTGGGCTAGTTCTTCCGCACCCTCCATATTCTCCCGACTTGTCTCCAACAGATTACCACCTGTTCAGGAATTTAGACAACTTCGTCAAAAGAAAACTATTTGAAACATGATCAAGTGAAAAGTGCGTTTTCAGATTTTGTTTCACTTCAAAGCTCAGAGTTTTTCAGTTCGTGTGATGTTGGGAAAAATGTGTAGAAAAAGAAGGTAAATACTTCGAATAAAATTATATTGTTTTCATATCGTATTTTTAATAAAAATCCTTTACCTTGAAAACGGACATTTCATGTGACACAACCCAATAGTATATAGATAGGTATGGATCTTGTCATGGTTATTTATTTCTTCTTTTTTTTTAAGTCCTTAGTTTTTATTTAATTTATTTGTGCTTCCTTCTTTTTTTTCCTGTTTTATTTTTTTTTTTATTGTCCACCACTATTTGTTGAAAGAAAACCTAGTTTCCGTTCCCCCACCTTGCGGTACGTATCTCCACTCTACTCTATATTTTTATGTTTTATATTTCATGTAAATTTTAATACCTTTGTACATTTTCTTTATTCATATTTGTTTTCTTTATAGCACTTTCATTTTTATACTATAGCCACTGTAATTTAATCTTTTTTTTTACATATATATTTCTTTTTTTTATATTTTAATAACGACACTCTCTAGCTCAATAGTTTATATAATATTGTATTTAATGTTATTGAAATTGTATTTTTTTTTTGTATCTTTTTAGTACTGATGATGGATGACCCACAAAGGGAGGGAGGGTCGAAACGTTGGCAAGCAATACATTGAATATTCAATAAGTTGAAACTATTTAGTTGTTTCATTTACTGACCGCCACTCGGACTAATTCCTTCTAGTTGAAATAAAACATTCGCTCAATACATAGCTTGGCATAATAGAACGACTTTCGTAAAATATACTGAAAAGAAGAAGCTAAAATCATTCTTCACCAACTCTAATATCCACAAAATACTAACATGTATTCACATATAAAATGTAAAAATTGTGGTTCAATTTCAATATTTTACAACCCATTCAAACTGAGATATATTAGGGGTACTCACTACGTTTGCTATAGCATGCTATTTGTGTTATTTTGCTAAACCCGTCGAGTTTTTACACTTATTTCCTGTATAAAATTGATGGGTTTAGCACAATAGCACAAATAGCATGCTATAGCAAACGTAGTCAGTACCCCTATTATCTGAAATCAAGAAGCTATCTCATAGGAGATAAAAAAAGAAACAGAAATCAATAAAATAAACATATACAAAAAAATTATTTTCCTAAATATCATTGTGATATTAAAAATGACAGTGGATTCAATATATTTATTTATATATAGATTCTAATTATTTGAAGTATTCCCCTCTTAGGAAGCAAGGGAGTCGAAATTTTTTTTTTTTTTTTTTTTACCGAAACTTCTAAATTATCACCCGGAATAAAGTAGTTAAAGCAAATAACATATTTTCCGATTATTTGTAACATTTCAACCGTAAAAAATATCCAGTGTATTTTCGAGCAACGAGTGGAAACTTTTTTCTGAATCTCCTTCCTGTAGAGGAAATATTAAGAAGTGAAATATCCCAAGTACCTTTGATTTTTCCTTCGAGGTAGAAAAATTTACCTTTTACGGCTGAAAATATGGAAGTAGGTGTAAAGAAAAATATATTCCAACATATCCACCCTTGCGAAAACAGAGGCTACGCATAGGGACCAATGAGGAAAATATAACGCAAGAGGCGAACGAACTGAGGCTTTTAGGTAAATTAAAAAGGATTTCAAGATCGTCTTAAAACAAAAAATAAAACTTATGAGGTTGTTTTAAGTGAGTGGTATATTTCTTCTTCAGAGGTTTCATCAGGGACATATTTTTATTTTAGTGTTTCAAGATAATCACTATATTAAAATGCGCTTATTGGATTTGGAAACGACCGTACAAATACCAATTTAGGATTTTCTGTAGTGCTTTGTCATATAATTTTAAAGCTATTTTGTTGAATTTTTTTTTAGAACCGAGAAATTAAAACATAACGATAACTTCTGGAAATATTGGAATGTTATTAGAAGAGAGAGAAATTCCCATTTGGTTCTGCTGCTCAACTTCGCTGTGGTATATCTGGTACGAGAAAGGTCTGCAACAAATGGGATATTAAGGTAGTTATGGATGATTTTATTTGTGACGAAGTAAGGAACATTTAAGATTTTGCGAAAGATTTTGGATGGTAAGGATTGGATGCGGGAGGAATTGGATGGTTTAGTAGAGCCCCAAAGCTCGATTCCGTATGTCCATATGAGTCTGATAATGGTATCATATATGAGCTTTTTTTAATTGAGTGGAAGTTTTGAACGTTTGTCCAGTAAGTGTTATAGTAATCGGTATCTACGAGCAGTTTCTTGTCGTTTCAGTCTTGTGTGAGGATTCCAAGTTAGACGTTTGTGAAAATGAAGTCCTAGATATCGGATTTGTTCTACAGGAGTGAGTGAGGTGTTAATAAAGGAAACAGTGGGACAGGAGATCATCGGTTTGCGTCGAAGTTCTGACACAATTCCTAGATGGCTCCATTCAATTCCAAACCCAACCCACGTAAACCCTCTTGTTCGCAACCTATCAACCTAACATATCCCTGATAACCCTCCGAAGCGATTGAAAAGAAGATGGCCTCGGACGTCGAAGTTCTACCACTGGGTAGTTTCTTCACAAGCGTTTTCACACCCTTTATTGTATTTCAACACTTTTACTTGTTGTATTTATTTTTCTATACAGTCGTAAAATTCAATAAAATATAAAAAAAAAACTTCGCTGAGTTGCTATGAGTACACATCATACCTGATCAATCCTGAATACAATTTTAAAGAACAAATTGAGAGAGATTCTGCAAAATAGAAATACTCGGACATACATATAAATCGAGCCTAGTCTCTATATATGTGGTGATGCAGGATTCCCGGGAGTCCAGAATTATGGTCTCCGATGTTTTGCAACTGTTTTCTTTCCAGTCCATACTTCTCCAAAAATGATCTAGTATCTACTGGGATGGTCCCCAAGCTTCCGAACCAAAGTCCCGTGACTGTAGTTTTGCTTTTGCCAAACTCCTAACGTAATTTTTCTTCTAGGTATGGAATGCATTTCGAATAAATGCTTTCCTTCTCTTGAATTCTTTAGCCTTGTTTCCTGTCATTTGTTTTTTAAATTAATATTTAAATTTCTGAATGATGTTTTACTGACTTTTCTATTTTGAGAGTTCGACATCATAACCTTCTAGGATATTTTCTCTACATTTATTTAGTTCCACTTTTTTTTTTCTTGGAGTTCACATCAAGCAGGTATATATGAGTTTTTCTGATGAAAACCATAGAAAACAGAAAAAAAATCCAAAATTTGATTTTTCTCCCTGACCATTAACGAATGGACTGAGGGTCAACGAACTGAATTCTAGTATTTGCTCCCACGATATGACTAGACGTTTATGAGGCACACATTTTCTTTTGAATTGATTAACTATAATACTTTGATTAACTTATAAAGGTTGTTTGCTTACACGCCATTTTAAAGCTAATTAATTGAAGAAGTTTTTTTGAGAGCCCCGAGAATTTTAAAAACTTACTATAGAAGAGGTGATACCAGTTTGAAATGCCCGAATGTTCTTAAAAATGTTGAAATTTCGTTTTATATATGGACTCCAACTTGACAAACGTCTAACATGGAATGCGCGCATTAAACGATATGAAACTGGTAGCCGCTTTTAGATACTTACTAGACAGACGCTCTTACAAAAGACTTATCTATATGACAATCATAAGGCCTATCTGGACCTACGGAGTTGAGCTTTGGGACTCTACTAAATCATCAAACATTTCCCGTACAAATCCAAAAACCTTCGAAAAATCCTTAACGCACCTTACTTACCAGCTCATCGATAACATAATGCACCACATGTTGCTGATTTGGCCCAAACCCGGTATCATTCCTTTCATGACAAATTTCACTCACACTCTAATCCATTAGTTTCATTTCTTGCTTCCTCCTCCATTCCTGATAATCCACTGAGGCGTCTGAAAAGAAGATGGCCTCGCGACCTTCTTGTTTAGATTCACTACTAACGAGTGCTGTCGATCGGCAGTTTCTCTTCTTGTTTTTTGTTTACTTTATCATTAATCAGCATATATACTTTTTTTAGAAATATAAATATAAATAGAAAATAATTTTTATTCTGGGACAGGGTCCCAATAGAATTGTACAGTTGAGGTATACATGTCTAGCCAACTGACAGAGGCAACATAATTAATTTTTATTCACACTCACACAAAAAAGATATATATATATATATATATATATATATATATATATATATATATATATATATATATATATATATATATATATATATATACAATAATAAAATCAAATAAAATGAAAACAATTCTTAGAAAATATTTTGTTGAACAGAATTAAAAAATAAATTAATAGATAACTTTTAAGTAGTGATGGGCAAATACTCAAAAAATTTGAGTACTGATTACTGTAATCAATGATGCTCGCCGCTGATTACAAAATCTACTCAGCTTTCCTCCTGATTACTTTCTATTTTTCTCTGTAATAAAAAATTTCGTACTTTTGAATACTTGATTACTTTTTTATATGAGGTGGCCAGAATAGAGTATATTACATACATCTATTAAGTTAATTTATATAAATAATTTCTGTAAGCCATCTTTTTTTTTCATATTGTCGATTATTTTAAACTTTTCGTTAAAAAATTGATCAGGGTAATTTATTATTATTAAGATGGTGGGTTTATAGATTATTGTAAACTCTTCAGATAAAATCGATATCGGGGCCTACTATTATGTTTTTTTACACTTGGAATTTCATTTTAACTTTTTCTTATTTACTGGATATTAGGCTCAGTAGCTGGGTTACCAATGGTTCGTTACCGATTTCACTATTAATTTTAATCGCGCTCGCTCAAGAATAAGTTTATTTTAACTTTTTCGTATTTATTGGATACCAGGCTCAGTAGCTGCGTTCCCAAAGGTTCGTTACCGATTATACCACTAATTTTAATCGCGCTCGCTCAAATATGGGTTCATTATAACTTTTTCGTATTTATTGGATACTAGGCTCAGTAGCTGCGTTCCCAAAGGTTCGTTACCGACTATACCACTAATTTTAATCGCGCTCGCTCAAATATGGGTTTATTATAACTTTTTCGTATTTATTGGATACAAGGCTAAGTAGCTGCGTTCCCAAAGGTTCGTTACCGATTATACCATTAATTTTAATCGCGCTCGCTTAAATATGGGTTATTATAACTTTTTCGTATTTATTGGATACTAGGCTCAGTAGCTGCGTTCCCTAAGGTTCGTTACCGATTATACTATTAATTTTAATCGCGCTCACTCAAATATGGGTTTATTATAACTTTTTCGTATTTATTGGATACTAAGCTCGGTAGCTGCGTTCCCAAAGGTTCGTTACCGATTATATTATTAATTTTAATCGCGCTCACTCAAATATGGGTTTATTATAACTTTTTCGTATTTATTGGATACTAGGCTCAGTAGCTGCGTTCCCAAAGGTTCGTTACCGATTATACCACTAATTTTAATCGCGCTCGCTCAAATATGGGTTCATTATAACTTTTTCGTATTTATTCGCTGTTAGGCTCAGCTGCTGCGTTATGGGGGGTTCTAACCCGACCATTCTATTAATTATTCGTGTGCCCGCTCCAATATGGGTTTATAACAACTTTTTCGTATTTATTCGCTATTAGGCTCAGTCGCTGCGTAACCAAGGGCTCGTTACAGATTATACTTTCAATTTTAATTGCGCTAACTCACGCAGAGGTTTATTTTAACATGTTCGTATTATTTTTATACTTGAAAATATATTTACTTTTTAAAGGATTTTGTTAAAAGTATTAATTATTTCAGTGGGTTGCTTTAGAGTAGATTTTTTTTTAATTTTTTTCATCAAATAAAAATAGGCGTATATAATCGTTCTGTTCAGCTGATTTTTATCAAACTCCAAAATATTAACCAAATAGATAAATTTCAATCCTGGTGAAAAGGATTAGCAGATCAAAAGTTACAAAAAACACGAAATAAACATACATTAGACCAACTGACTAAAAAAACATTAACACATTCACTAACTAAAACCCAATACAGAAATTAGCATAGAAAAGAAACACGAAGAAGTTAAAACAAATCAATTTTTATCCGAACGCACTTAAAACCAATAAAACGTTTATCAGCCAAACCGAATACAAAATACAGAAATTAGTACTAAAATCAATCTATTCTGGAAGGAGAAATGTTAAAATTAAGTGTGATAATTATAAGAACCGTTGGTAACGCAGCTATTTAGTCTAGTATTAGATAAATACGAAAAAATTAAGATAAACCCATATTGGAGCAAGCACACGAATAATTAATGGAATGGTCGGGTTAGAACCCCCCATAACGCAGCAGCTGAGCCTAACAGCGAATAAATACGAAAAAGTTATAATAAACCAATATTTGAGCGAGCGCGATTAAAATTAATAGTATAATCGGTAACGAACCTTTGAGAAGCAGCTACTGATCCTAGTATCCAATAAATACGAAAAAGTTATAATGAACCCATATTTGAGCGAGCGCGATTGAAATTAGTGGTATAATCGGTAACGAACCTTTGGGAACGCAGCTACTGAGCCTATTATCCAATAAATACGAAAAAGTTATAATGAACCCATATTTGAGCGAGCGCGATTAAAATTAGTGGTATAATCGGTAACGAACCTTTGGGAACGCGGCTACTGAGCCTAGTATCCAATTAATACGAAAAAGTTATAATAAACCCATATTTGAGCGAGCGCGATTAAAATTAATCGTATAACCGGTAACGAACCTTTGGGAACGCAGCTACTTAGCCTTGTATCCAATAAATACGAAAAAGTTATAATAAACCCATATTTGAGCGAGCGCGATTAAAATTAGTGGTATAGTCGGTAACGAATCTTTGGTAACGCAGCTACTGAGCCTAGTATCCAATAAATACGAAAAAGTTATAATAAACCCATATTTGAGCGAGCGCGATTAAAATTAATGGTATAATCGGTAACGAACCTTTGAGAAGCAGCTACTGATCCTAGTATCCAATAAATACGAAAAAGTTATAATGAACCCATATTTGAGCGAGCGCGATTAAAATTAGTGGTATAGTCGGTAACGAACCTTTGGGAACGCAGGTACTGAGCCTGGTATCCAATAAATACGAAAAAGTTAAAATAAACTTATTCTTGAGCGAGCGCGATTAAAATTAATAGTGAAATCGGTAACGAACCATTGGTAACCCAGCTACTGAGCCTAATATCCAGTAAATAAGAAAAAGTTAAAATGAAATTCCAAGTGTAAAAAAACATAATAGTAGGCCCCGATATCGATTTTATCTGAAGAGTTTACAATAATCTATAAACCCACCATCTTAATAATAATAAATTACCTTTATCAATTTTTTAACGAAAAGTTAAAAATAATCAACAATATGAAAAAAAAGATGGCTTACAGAAATTATTTATATAAATTAACTTAATAGATGTATGTAATATACTCTATTCTGGCCACCTCATATAAAAAAGTAATCAAGTACTCAAAAGTACGAAATTTTTTATTACAGAGGAAAATAGAAAGTAATCAGGAGGAAAGCTGAGTAGATTTTGTAATCAGCAGCGAGCGTCATTTGATTACAGTAATCAGTACTCAAATTTTTTGAGTATTTGCCCATCACTACTTTTAAGTATAGACAATAAACAAATATCTTCTTTAAAAGTGTAATCTCGGGGATATAAATATCACAGTTCTTAAACGTCTTTTTGGGATAATAAAAGGTATTGGAAAAGTTGGGATTTGAATGAGGAAAGAGAGATAGCATGGCGGATATGAGCAGGTAGAGAATTCCAGAAAGTAGAGGAGCGGACAAGGAAGGAACGATCAAAAGTTTTAGTTCTATGGGTAAGAAAGTAAAGATCAGAGTGGTGGGATCTTGTTTCAAGTGAGTGGACTGAAGATTTAAATTTTAGGAGACTGTGAATGTGAGGATGTTGGGAGTTAATGATTTGGTAAAGGTATGATTCTAGGAAATATTGTCTGCGGATTGGGGGAAGGGGCCACTTTAACTCGCCGTAAAAATGGGTCACATGGGACCTTTTCGGAGTGCTGAGGACGAATCTCAAAAATATGTTCATGATTCGTTTTAGCCTGACCTCAAGCACCGTCGGGAGGCCACCATATACTAAGCAGCAATAGTCAAAGTTGTGGATATTATAATATAAAGTTGTGAATTTGAATTAAAAAACATATTTAAAAAAAAAAAAAGAATTAGAAACACTTTGTTCATATTTTTTGTTTTTGTTAGTTGATTCTTATAGTACTAGTAGCATGATTGTTGAACAAAATTTATCCAGCTTATATTATTTTATGGAACCTCAACAACCGATGATAAATACTGGTTTTAAATAGGTTAAAACATTATTATTCAGATAGCACTTACATAACAATTAAAATAAATTTAAATTAGATAAATATAGGGCTTTTATTCCTTCAAGTCATAAAGTTGAGACTATAGTGGCTTAGACAAAGCTAGTAGTCTTTATGGCGTTATATACAATATTTCCTTGAGAAGGTGGAGATTTATCGTGGCACCCTGGAGAGCCAGGCGCTGTCTTAGGCTTTGCAGGATGTAATGTTCCCAGGTAGTTATTACGGGTTACTACTTAATGTCCACAAAAAAAAACGAGAACGAATTGTGCTTTATTTTCTCTTGTAAAAATACTAGAGACATAAGCCCTATTATCAATAACAATGAAGTTTCTTTTAAGATTTTTTTTTTTTTTTATGGTGAAAACAACGTACTAGATTTAGAAAATACCTTAATATACTATTTAAAAAATACAAATATTTTTAATTGAAATAAGATAACCGACAATTGAAAATAATGTTCATTACCTTATGCATACAAAGTGACAGAACGGACTTAATTATCTACTTAAACGCATTAGTGAAGTAATTAGAAAACAAGTTTTTCATCAAACAATAACCAAAAACTGGCATTTCTTTTCAACGTTCCAACGTCTAAAAACACCCCCTTGAAGATATTTTATATTTCGTTTACAATTAATACCTTTACCTTAATCTTCTTTTCTTACCCTTTCTCACTGACAGCTCCTCTGTAAAAAATTTAGGCATCCATTTTGACTAAACTTTATCCTGGAAACCACATGTGGCCCAAATTTCCCGAAGGTCAATAAGCACTCTCAAATTATTCCATCGTTTCCGTCATGTTCTCCCACAGTCAACCCGTAAGTTCCTTGTATCCTCTTTAATTTTCCCTCAATTTGTTATGGATGTGCGGTATATGGTGGCCTCTCGATGATGCTAGAAAAGAGGTTGAAGCAGATTATACAATTGTTCTTTAAGATTCGTTTATGGCACGTCGAGGCGGTCTCATGTATCCCATCTTTATACCGAATCAAATTGGCTTTTTCCCCACACTCGTAGGCAATACTTCCTTGGATCTTTCCTATACCAAACCATCAACTCCCAACACCCCTCCTATTTCTATAATCTCCTACAGTTCAAACCCTCAATTCATCCACTAGAGACTAGATTCCGTATGTCCAACCTTTATATCCCTTCCCACAGAACAAAAAAATATGAATACTCCTTTCCGGCCCGTTCTACTAGTGTCTGGAATTCCTTGCCATCAAACATCTCCACATTCAAACACCTTCTCTTCCAGTACCTTCAAGCATCCCAAAATGACGCTGCTTAACAATGAAAAAATTTCAGCAGAATTGTATTCAATATTTTTATTTTTATCTACAAGTATCTATCTATTTTTCCAACTATTTGTCTGGAAGACTTCTTTGTTACAATCGTTAAAGTTTTTTTTTCTTCTTTTCTTTTTAAATTGTTTATATTGTGATTATTATGTCTGTTATGTGATTAGAAGACTTCGCTTCGTATCATTGTAGTATATTATTTTTATTTATGTTTAATTGGTTTATTTTTTCATTAATTCTTGCCCAGTTTAAGTTCCTCATTATTTCAAAGCTCATGTTATTTTCAAAAGACCAAGTAACAAAACAATGTAAACATTTATTTTTCTTCTTTTTATTATATATTTAAACTCGTTTATTTTTCATTTTGTCCACACAACTATTTTCTGATGATAGTTTTTTATTTTAATTTTTATTTATTTTATTTTTACATTTTATGTATATATTCATCCATAATTGTAAACATTAGTTAATTATGTTCATTTTGTCTGTTGGCCAGACATACTGTATATTATAAACTGTGCAAATATGTTATTCTCAAGGGACACAGTCCCAGAATAAAAATCAATTTTTATTCTATTCTATTCAAATAATAGACGAAAAGTTAGTTTTAGCATAGATCATAAAACATTTTATTTTTTCTATTTTTCTCAGGACGTGTAGTCCCTTGGCCGCGTGGTGTTATCTCCTAGGAGAATAAACATACCATGTTTCTTCATGAAATTTTATAGGGTAGGCTCATCACTCCCAACGCCTATTTTTATGAGTGGTTACCAGCAGGCTGACGGGTCTCACATACCCGGGGAAGAGGCTGTGAGTGAATCCCTATTTAATTATATGCTTATAAAAGTCCCGCAGAGACTGGGATTCGAACTCACGACCTTTGACGTGTGAGACTAGCTCGCTGGCGACTCAGCCACAGGCTACCCTATTATAAAACATTAAAAGTATGAATTTTTGAGCTTGATAATAACTTTATATTGGGTTGTAAAATAAGTTCTTAGCGTTTTCAATATTTCAAGTTAATCCTCTCCGTGTTTACAACTTATAAAATCATGTTTACTTGATCAATAACCTTTATATTCTAAAAAAAGGATTAGTTAAGGTGCTTCTGTGCATCAGTTTTAAGGGAGATTCCTTTTCTTTAAGTGGTATTTTGCTCAAAATGGAAAAGAAAAAAATTCATTTTCGTCATTTAATGATTTTTTTTAATTCCAAAAAGGAAAATCCGCTGCACAGACAGTTAAATAAAATTACAGTATGTATGGCGATTAGGAGAAATCACCGTCCGTAAGTGGTTTCAGTACCGGAAGTTTAGACTTGAAAAGTCGTCTTTCAACGGTTTATGATGAATAAATTCAAGCGTAATTGATAAAAATAATATTAATTTTTTTAATAAATAACCAAATCATAAAATTAATTAAAAGTATTAACAAGAATCTGATTTTTTTTTTTTTTTAAATCACCTGTAAAAAACGCTTTAAAGTAATTTTACAACCCAATAGTTATTTAGAAAATAAGTTCTATTAATAAAAAAAAAAAAAAAAATCGAAACAGTTTCAACTAAGATTTAGCGCAATGGAAGTTTAACTATGTCCATTAAAACTTTTAGTAGACAAATGCAATCTCCGAACGAAACGCAAAACATTCCAGACAAAATACTAATTTACATTTTTGAATTCCTACGTCTATAAGTTTCGTAAATTCAAAAAGCATGTGTACTTCATAATATGAAGAGCAAGACAGTTGAATATTAACCATGTTTTAATATTTATAGAATTAACTGTCCCCAAAAAACTCCAATGTGTTTAGCAAGATAAACTTGTATAAATGGTCAGTTGTGATGTTTTTTTACAATTGTGAGTTGATATTTCAATAGATATTTACTAAGTCAAGTAATAACGGAAAATTCGCTTTTTTATTTAGTGGTTAGTGTATATTACCCAACATCCTTAGGAAAAGGTAATACACATAGATATAGGTAAGTTGACCTGAAAGAGTTACTCTCTAAACTAAGCTGTTAAAAGATCATTAGATTTTACAGAAAAAAAAAAAAAAAAAAGAATTATTAGCTATAAGAATCAAAGACAGCATAATTATGAAAATTTAATATATAGGCAGAGTAATCGTTGACCGTGCGGTTATATGGTGGGAATGATAGTTATGGGTGTGATAATAAAGAAAAATACACTAATAAGATAAACTATATTGAGGATGTATAGTCGACTGTAGAAACTATTATAGGTGGAATAGTCAGGAATCAGTCATTTTTTGAAAAGTTTTTAATTTTGCCAAAATTTCGGCCCAAGCTTGTGAGCCATCATCAGGGCTACAAACATCAGAACAAAAGAGATACATATCAATATGATAATGAAAATTTTTCTTTTGAATGTAGTGACAATGATAACATTTGAAATAAAACAGAAAAAATACCAACATACTTAAATATTATAGATACAAATAATGATAATATGATACATAATCTGATGATGATAAGCATAACAAATTTTACAGAACTTTAGACTTTAATATAGAAGTTATATAAACGTACCATTACTGAGCCATGTCCAAGCATAAACTGAGGAAAACCATAATTTCAAAACAAAGATAAGCTGTAGTATTTACACTTAGAGGGGAAAACCTTCAGGGTTTTTACATGAACCCCTCCCCATACTACCTATGTTTATGGTTTTCCTCAGTCTATGCTTGGACATGGCTCAGTAAAATTTGTTATGCTTATCATCATCAGATTATGTATCATATTATCATTATTTGTATCTATAATATTTAAGTATGTTGGTATATTTTCTGTTTTATTTCAAATGTTATCATTGTCACTACATTCAAAAGAAAATTTTCATTATCATATTGATACATATCTCTTTTGTTCTGATGTTTGTAGCCCTGATGATGGCTCACAAGCTTGGGCCGAAACGTTGGCAAAATTAAAAACTTCTTAAAAAATGACTGATTCCTGACTATTCCACCTATAATAAGATAAACATAATTTTGGTTTGCGAACGTTTCTGCCTTCATTTTGGGTCTTCATCAGGGATGACTCTGAGAGATTAACTCAAAAAGACTTTGAAGATAACCTTATAAAGGTCCACAATGTAGACTGAAACGTCAGCACGCAATAAATAAGTTTACTTTTTAATTGAATTTTCCTTGAGGACAGTACCTTCAACCAACATCTCTTTGGAAATTGAGTTTACTATTTTCACAATATTTAAAAATAAAATAAGACCCATCGAATTTTAAAATCCATTGAACCGTTTGCACTAACAATATTTACATATCTATATAAAAACTGACAAAAAAACACTTCAAGGTAAGATATAGTCTTCTAAAAATTAGCAGTATTATCCGCTACAACGTGGATTTTGAAATTATTTCAGTAAATTCAAATTCAGGATAGTCGTTCTCGTTGAAGACGAAAATATTTATTTATTGTGTGCTGATGTTTCAGTCTACATTTTATGCCTTCATGGGATTATCTTAAAAATCTTTTTGAGTTAATCTCACAGTCACCCCTGATGAAGACTCAGGATAAAGGCAGAAACGTTGACACAAAAAAAAAAAGTTTAACTTATTATTGGGTTTTTCTATAACCGAATTGTTCTATTAATAAAACTTATTTTATAAATAACTATTGCGTTGTAATAATATGTTCGTAACGTTTTTTACTGTTTTTTTTATTTATTTATAGTAATTTACAACTGTAGTATAGTAATTTAAAGAACACAATAAGTAAATATGAGGAATGAAAAAAAAAAAAAAAAGTCATGAAAATGCCTTAAGAAGGAACTATCCAGTGGTAGCACTTTGCTAACTATTTTAACTCAGTAGGTCCCGAGGCCACCTTCTTTTCAATCGCCTTGGAGGGATATATGAGGAAGATAAGTTACGGACAAGTGGATTTGTATGGGCAGGGAGTTTAGAATGAAAATAGGAGTATCTATCACGGGATATGTCTGCAACAAATGGGATGTTAAGGTCATTATGAATGAGTTGATTTGTCACAAAATAAGGAGCATTCAGGATTTTACGAAGGATTTTGGATTGTAAAGACTGGATGCGGGAGGAATTAGATGGTTTCGTAGAGCCCCAAAGCTCGATTCCATATGTCCAAATAGGTCTGATAATAGTGATTTAAATGAGTCTTTTGTAATATACTGGTAGTTTTGAATGTTTGTCTAGTAAGTGTTGTAGTAATCGATATCTTCGAGCAGTTTCTTGTCGTTTCAGTCTTGTGTGAGGGTTCCAAGTAAGACGCTTATTTTAAAATAAATTTATTTTGTAACACTGAGATGGATTTTGGCGTCTCTTAAAAATATCAATAAAATACAGTAATAAAAGTACAAAAAAGTCAGAGAAAAGGTCAGTCTGAGAGATTTTATTAATACAAATCTAATTTACACATAAATATGACAGTAATAAATAAAAACATTATTTATTAAAATAATATCTATTTAATACTTGATATAATAAAATAAGCACACAAATAATTCTTGATATCACAGAATCAAAATCAAAGATTTAACGGTAATTATACGCTTTTAAAAGTTTCATAACTCAACAGTGACAGTTAAAAATATTAGTAATAATTAAAAAATAGTGTTTTAATAAGAATAGGGAAGAAGATATTGTGTGAGGATTTTTTTACTGGTGATTGAAAAAAAACAACAACAAAACATCAGATTCTTGTAAATACTTTTAATCATTTTTATGATTTGGTTATTTAACGAAAAATTGAATATTTTTTTTATCCATTAGGCTTGAAATTAATCATCATCAACAGTTGAAAGACTACTCGTGCGCTTTGCGTCTTCCAAGTAAAAACTTCCGGTTCTAAGCCGAGCAAACCACTTACGGACGGTGATTTCTCCTAATCGCCTGATACATTTCATTTTTTTTTTTTTTTTAACAGTCTGGGTAGCGAATTTTCCTTTTCGGAATTAAAAAATCTGGTGGGCGCACATACGACTTTCATTTACCACCCAAATTAAAAATCATTTTAAGAATTTTTAAATACCGTTAGAGATGAAATTAGTTTAAATAATTAATTAAATTGATTTTCGAGAGAAACATGTGTTTTATTAAATAATCTATTATGTTATATGTTATAACTAAAACAATGAGTTAATTTTATCTACTAACTTTTAAAAAACTGTGTATGAGATAATATTTTTTATAAAATCTCAAGCTTTCCAACGGTATATCATACATGTATATTACTGTTCTTATGTTCAAAAACAAAAAAATGCATAAAAAATATATTTTTTTTTTCAGTTTTCTCCTTTAGTTGGGTATCGAATTCATTCAATTTATATATTTAGCTGTTTTTCATCAGTGGTAACAAGATAATATAGTTATTTTTATAGAATCAACAAAATTAAATGTACTTTAGAGAAAGAAAATTTAAAGTATCGGCATTTAAGCCCTGTCAGACCATTTTAATCAGAATAAAACCTAAATGATATTAAAGCCCATTAAATTTTACATCGATATAGCGAGTTTAATCAAAATCATCGGAACCGTTTTTGAGAAAATCGAAAAAACGTGCAAAATGCATAGTATAAAGTTGCACTTCTGGGAAGCTGATTTTGATGAAAAAGATTTTGTAACGTCTCGGACGTATAGTTGTCCTCATTATGAAATTTCAGTTTCAGAGGACTTACCGTTTCCGCCCGGGAGTTACCACACACACACAGACTTTTTGCGGGACTTTGTTATTTGGACTCAGGGGACCCTAAAATGTGTATTTCCGTTGATAACTGGAATTCGAAAATTTTCACGATCGCAATACTTCCCCTTACTATATATAGTAAGTCAAAGTAAAAATCATTAAATGAGGAAAACAATTTTTTTTTCCTTTACATCTTGAGCAAGCAAAATACCAATTAAAGACAAGAAATCTCGGTTAAAACTGACGCATAAAACATGCTTTGCCAATAACAAGCCGAGATAAATGTTCCCCAACTGAAATGAAACCTACAGTACTATAGTATTTCTTAAGGATGTTCCGTAGTTGTAATATAGTCAGTGATAGAGTAATGCTATGCCAGCTCAAACATTGACTTAGCCCTCAGCGCAGACACTGCAAGGAACCTTCCACACCTCCTCATCCGATATTCAAGAACTCTCCCTATGTCTTTGCTTCGCTCCGGCGTCTGTCTTTTCAAGCTTTTAGGACCCTTTGATATGTTAATTCGAAGAGGCATATATGAAGCCTTTCTATATCCAAGGCATTTGATTATGTCTTATATTGACTTTGGTTGATATTATAAGCAAAATACAAGGCAGAAATCCGATCCTGAAAACCGTCTTTTTTAAAGAATTGAAATCATTTTTTTGGAAGAAACCTCTAAATGAAAATATTGATTTATGATTTTGAAAAGTCTACTGTGAAAAACTATTACGTCATCTATTGTAAAAATTACCACTCATAATTAGGTTTTTTATGCTGAAAATATAAAACAAATAAGTTATGAGATTAATAAGTAAGAAACGAATTTAGTTACTTGAAATCGACTAATGAAAAAATGAGAACAATTTAAATAAATGCCACAACTTCAAAAATAGAAAGATTTAGGATTTAAATAAATTTATTTACATCATTATTATCAGACCTATTTGGACATATGGAATCGAGCTTTGGGGCTCTACAAAACCATCTAATTCCTCCAGCATCCAGTCCTTACAATCCGAAATCCTTTGCAAAAACCTGAATGTCCCTTATTTTGTTACAAATCAACTCATTCCTAATGACCTTAACATCCCATTTTTTGCAGACATAGCTCATGATGGATATTCCTCTTTTCATTCTAAACTCCCTGCCCATACAAACTCACTTGTCCGTAATTTACCTTCCTTAGATATCCCTGATAACCCTTCAAGGCGACTGAAAAGAAGGTGGCCTCGGGACCTACTAAGTTAAAATAGTTAGTGAAGTGCTACCACTGGGTAGTTCTTTCTCAAGACATTTTCATGATTTTTTTTTTTTCATTCTGCATATTTACTTATTGTGTTCTTTAATACAGTTGTAACAGTTTTAATAAATTTTTAAAAAATAAAAAAAATAAATTCATATCTAATAAAAGAAAACGAGTAAATTAATGTGCTGAATCTGGATCGAACATTTCCAAATTAACCTAAATTAATAAAAAACAACAACAACCTGTACCTCTGCAATCCACGAAGGGTCTTGTTCTCATATAGATTAAGGGATTCGCAATGTTTCAAGATGAACGACAGTACAATGAGGTGATTAGAGCGAGATCACACTCAGCCGCCAGGTTTTCCACTAATTCGAGGTTCTACATACTAGGGGTGGGCATAATCGAATGACTATTATCGGATCATTCGATTATTACAATCATTCGGATTAATCGATTTGGATAAGCGAATGATTATTCGAACTGAACCGATTAACGATAATCGAGGGATGATAAGGAGCCCGGATAATCGAACGACTAATCATTCGATCATTCGATTATAGAATCATTCGATTATTTAATCATCGAAGTCCGATCATCCGATTTCATGATCTTATGCATGATTCGATTATGCCCACCCTACTACAATCCCAGGGTCATCCCATGGCTAAAAACAGAATAAATAATATTGTGCCACAACCGGGATTCGAACTCAAGACAACAGTAGAATAGCGCTCTACCCAATAGACCACGCCGCTCCAGGTAGTCTATAGAAGTAGAAAAATATTGGACCTTATTTATCTGCAAACGTTTTAGCTTACATTAAATTTATATCACATAAACATTTTATTACGCAGATTTGGATAAAACTAGGTGGGGAAATCTGCTGACAATGATATACCACATTCTATTATAAATATTTTCGCAAACATTACAGAATATAATACCTTTTTACATGAATAGCACATTGAAGTAATAGCCAAATGAACTCAATTCTGCAGCTCAAAAAGTAATAAAAGCTATATAGTCATAGAAGATTCACAGCTGTTAAATATTGTGGACATTTATGAGATTCATTGCATTGAATAAAGATGTCTGGCGCATCAGAGCTGATCAGGAACTGCAGGAATTGTTTTGGAAGGATATTTATATGTGGTGAGGATATATCTCTGTAGAATCCTCAGAAAGCTGCTCTTTGAGAAACCAATTGGCGGACGAAAACGTAGGATAACCTCACTGCATCACATCTCTCAACGGACAACAAACTACTTATTTACAAGAATATTCTTAAACCCGTTTGGACCTACGGACTTGAACTGTGGGGAACAGCAAAATTTTCGAATATCAAATGTATTCAATCCTTTCACTCTAAAGTCCTTAGAACAATAGTAGATGCCCCATATTATGTCACCAACAAAACCTTACACGATGACCTGAATATCCCATTTGTCCTTGATCTCATCCCATCCAAATTCCCAATCTTCCATCAGAAGCTTACTCACCTTACTAATCCCTTGGCACACTACCTATCTAGTTCCAAACACCCCTATAACCCACCACGTAGGTTGAAGCGGTAGTGGCCCAGAGATCTCTTGTAAATATGTCATTGGAGTGCTGGCAATGGCTGGCTTCTCCACTCATGCCCTGAGTGTATGTGGCTCTAGTGCCCTCACTCAGCCTCCACTGGCTCTCAAGACCAGTGATGCGGCTGAGTGAGAGGCGCTGGGATCTCCTGGCATTGTGCCTCGAGATCCACTAGTGGATCTCGGGGTTCGATTCGGTGAACCAAGGGGCAGTTTGTAAATAGGTACGAATGAAAACAAATTTGTTATTATTTTATTTATATATATTATTTATTTTATTTTATATACGCATATATTTTCTTCATTATTAATTATTCTTGCATTTTTTTTTTTATATATTTTATTTATTTATTTTATTTTATTTTTTTATGATGAATGGTTTCTTCTTGCTGTAATACTCATAGCCCCAGTAGGTGGAAGATTGTATTATCTCTTAATAAATAAAAAAAAAACTTCAGTGCGTGGTTTGGAAGACGTCGAGGCAGACCCAAATGCTTAAGGTGTACACCACTGGAGAAGATTTTCTACGGGCACGGTTGAATAGATCTGTTTTAGTGAGTGAGTGAGTTCACATGGTTTTAATTTTCTTAGATATTCACAAAAACTGAAAAAATTTAAATGTTTTCCGATGTCCTTAGAAGAGCTGTCATCCTCAGTTATTATTCATCAGCTAAGATATTTAAATTCATTCATCCTTCCTAATTTCCAACTTTCAAGGGATAAGGCTCCAACATTCCCATTGAATGCCTTTATTATATCTCTATTCAGCTCAAGATTCCATGCTCTGTGCTGCTCCAGTAGCTCCTTAGCACGTAGATAGCATCGTCATCGTTATTCACTATTACAACCCCAATCATCGGCAAATCGTAGGGTATAAGGCATACAAAAAAAAAAAAAAAAAATGTAGATTAATTTTAAAAATGAATTTCAGAAAAACCACACGAATTGAATACTTGTTAATAAGATTTATTGATGTATATTGTCTTTTTCATGGTAAAGTATGCTTTCTTATTCTTAGTAAAGCTGCACACATCACTTTTCTTTTTTCTTTAAACTATAAAACTTCAGTGGATTTTGGACATATAAATAAACAAGTCGGGCTTGCTTCCATGTATTATAATCAAAATCGAATCAATCAAACACAAAATGGATTGTAAGTCTTGACTGAGAATTAATGACTGTAGTTAGGATGTGTCCTTTGCCATTCGAAACTAATTTAGCTGAGTTGAGAGAGAACTGACTGGGGTTTTGTTGCTACAAGTTTCCTAACGACTCTCATCAAAAAGGCATACAGTGATCGAATCAATGCTCCTAATAAATTATTTTAATGCTTATCGTATGGACTAACAACCTACGACTTAATGGTAAGATAATTTTTCCTTTTGAATTCTGGTTCTCAACGAGAATTAGTTGCCCGTGAGAAAACAGATAAAAATAAGCATTAAATAACATCCATATATTTCATAAATTCCTTTTAGGTTTAATTACATTTTTTTACAACAAGTCGGAAGAATATGATGGGTGCGGAAGAACTTCGTAGCCCAGTTCTTTCAATTTTCGCGCATTTCGTTTTGAAACACGGGGTCTTGTTGCCGCTCAGTAAGATCATGAGGTACCCATGTATCGAGCTTTTTTACTTCCCCAATACACTTTAAATGTCTGGAAACGGTAGATGCGCTTGCATTTAGTTGTGCTGAGAGTCCTTTAACTGTTTGGTAAGGGTTTCCTTCTACTGTATGTTTGAGGACATCGTTGTCTATTACGGACGGAGGTCTTCCTCGGGGCAAGTTTTCCAAGTCGGTATCCCCAGCTGAAAACTTGGCAAACCAACGGTGAATGGTCTGTTGCAAATATTTCTAGCGGCCTCAGATGATGAATGGCCGAGTTTAAACTCGTACAAAAATATTACTCGAAACTCGTGTGTTTCCATGTTCATATTTGGTGGTATACTAAAAAGTGGTTAATGATTAGGAAGCTAATGTTAACTATACAAAAGTAGAGGATTAGTAACTGCTTACTTTAAATATGTAAACATTCGGAAGAAAACAACAGAGACCTACAAAATCGTTTATGTATTTCAGAAACTATAAAAACGGACATTTCATGTGAAAAAACCCAATAATTTATTCTCTTTGGGTTTCATTACATTTGTTTTCTTCTTTATTTCAAAGATTCAGGGCTTCGTCCCCATTTTTGAGATATTTTATATGGTCTCAAAAGCTCATCCATTTTTCGTTAAGATGTGAAGAAGTGTTGATCATAAAAATTAAAGAATAAAATAATGTAACTATACCTGTAAAAAATAAATTATATCATGGAAGTTATTCAATGCTTATGTGAATATGAATAAATGGAACTCCACGAGAGATTATTAATGAAAAGGAAAGAAAAATGCAACTTGTATTAACAGAGATGTAATTTTTATTTTATTTTATTTTTTTTAAATTTATTTATTTTATTTTATTTTTTTTTAATGGCCAGAAATTGATGATATGGGTAACTGTATAATTTAATTTTGGTCTCTAGTATGGTGACTAAGATATGACTGATCTGGAGTGACATTAATAAAAAGGAGGATATTGCTGATGCCTGTTTAGTTCTTCTCTCTTCATTTTGATCTTATGCCCCTTTGGCCAAGGTACCTTCCTAAAATTACTCTTTTATCATTTTAATTTTGTTGAAACAAGTTCCTGTTAAATGGATCCGGTACCTAGGACTCCATCTTGACGGGCGCCTGGCATTGGGTCCTCGTGCGAGACTCCCTGGAGTCCATCGAGTTCCTCTCTTTGCAATCCAGAATCCTTCGTAGGTTCCTCGGTGCTCCATATTTTGTCGCGAATGGACCTTGATGTTCCGTATGTTGCTGGTTTGGCCCTGACGAGGTATCATTTATTCCGTGAAGGCTCCATTTCCGCTCTAGTCCACTGGCTTCTGTTCTGTCTTCCTCTTCGATTCCTGATGATCCTCCGAAGCGTCTGATGGAAGGATGGCCCCGAGACCAGTTTAGAATATTTTTAGAGTACTGCCAATCGGTGGTGTCTCTACATATGTTTCAAGTCAGTTTACCATATTTCCATCACATGTACTTCATGAATTTTTATATATGTTTAAATAAAAAAAATTTAAAGCATGAAAAAAAATCTCTGTCATTCAAGAAATTACCTATTTTACAGCCTCTTGTTTGTCTCGCTAGGGATAGTTTTTTGCATTTTACCCATAAATCATATTTATCTAAATATAAATCATAGAGTAGTAAATTTTACTTCAGTGGGTGTTAACAATTTAGAGTTTATTATCATTCAAAGCAGTCACAAAAGTTGATTTCTTAAAATAAATAAAAAACATTTAATTACGTCGAAGGTCTGAAATCCCAGAGCTCCCCGCTTCCTACGTGCCTGCTCTTGATGTATTTACATTGTTCTAACCAAACCTCCCTGTCTCCTGTCAATAGTGGGCGTCACAGCTGAGGGAGCGCGCCAATAAACTTTTGGCGGGAAACTACTACACCACAGACCCTCTATATCTGTCTGTTCCTTTCTAATTGCGTTCCTAACACATCACCTGTCTGTTTGTGGAGAACTTCCTTTCTTTCCTGTCAGCGAGGAGAGGTTTAGAATAATTATGGTTTTTTACTTTCACTTACTATATATAGTAAGGGGAAGTATTGCGATCATGAAAATTTTCGAATTCCAGTTTTCAACGGAAATACACTTTTTAGGGTCCCCTGAGTCCAAATAACCAAGTCCCGCAAAAAGGTGTGTGTGTGGTAACTCTCGGGCAGAAACGGTAAGTCCTATGAAACTGAAATTTCATATTTAAGACAAATATACGCCCGAGACGTTACAAAACCTTTTTCATAAAAATGAGCTTACCAGAACAGCCACTTTATACCATGCATTTTGTACGTTTTTTCAATTTTCTCGAAAACGGTTCCGATGATTTTGATTAAACTCGCTATATCGATGTAAAATTTAATGTTCTTTAATATCATGTAGGTTTCATTCTGAATAAAATGGTCTGACAGGGCTTAAATACCGATATTTTAAATTTCCTTTCTCTAAATTACCTTTAATTTTGTTGATTCTATAAAAATAACTATATTATTGTGTTACCCACCGTTGAAAACAGGTAAATATATAAATTGAATGAATTCGATACCCAACTAAAGGAGAAAACAGAAAAAAATATTTTTTTAATGCAATTTTCGTTTTTGAACATAGGAGCAGTTATATACATGTATGATATACCGTTGGAAAGCTAAAGTTTTGTTAGAAAAAAAATGATTTCATACGCAAGCCTTTAAAAGTTAATAAATTTTTTAACAGTTTCACGTATTTTTATCTCTAACTATATTTGAATTTTCTCGAAAACTGTTCCGATGATTTTGATTAAACTCGCTATATCGATGTAAAATTTAATGTTCTTTAATAGCATGTAGGTTTCATTCTGAATAAAATGGTCTGACAGGGCTTAAATACCGATATTTTAAATTTCCTTTCTCTAAATTACCTTTAATTTTGTTGATTCTATAAAAATAACTATATTATTGTGTTACCACCGTTGAAAACAGGTAAATATATAAATTGAATGAATTCGATACCCAACTAAAGGAGAAAACAGAAAAAATATTTTTTTAATGCAATTTTTTCGTTTTTGAACATAGGACAGTAATATACATGTATGATATACCGTTGGAAAGCTAAAGATTTTAGAAAAAAAATGATTTCATACGCAAGCCTTTAAAAGTTAATAAATTTTTTAACAGTTTCACGTATTTTTATCTCTAACTATATTTGAATTTTCTCGAAAAACGGTTCCGATGATTTTGATTAAACTCGCTATATCGATGTAAAATTTAATGTTCTTTAATAGCATGTAGGTTTCATTCTGAATAAAATGGTCTGACAGGGCTTAAATACCGATATTTTAAATTTCCTTTCTCTAAATTACCTTTAATTTTGTTGATTCTATAAAAAATAACTATATTATTGTGTTACCACCGTTGAAAACAGGTAAATATATAAATTGAATGAATTCGATACCCAACATAAAGGAGAAAACAGAAAAAATATTTTTTTAATGCAATTTTTCGTTTTTGAACATAGGAGCAGTAATATACATGTATGATATACCGTTGGAAAGCTAAATATTTTAGAAAAAAAATGATTTCATACGCAAGCCTTTAAAAGTTAATAAATTTTTTAACAGTTTCACGTATTTTTATCTCTAACTATATTTGAAAATTATTTCATTGATTTTTAGATTGGAAGTAAGTGAAAGTCGGTGTTGCCCGCACCAGATTTTCTATTAACTTTATTGAGCCATAATATTACTTTACTTCTGTTAACAGCAAATATTGTGTTACATTACCACCAAAGCACTATTATTATTACACTCACTGAAATTATTATGTTTAACATTTAATATATTTTTTTTTTTTTTTACAACAGGTAGATAAGTTTCTTAAGTTTCCACATTCCAGCCCCCTAAGGATAAATATTTAAATAATGATTTAAATCTCCACCACGACCTTTCCATTTCATTATTTATGTTTCGAAAAACAGAAGGATTGTATGATCTTTAGGTTTATTTAATAACAAAATAGAATGAATAAAAGTTTTAAAAATCCCATTTGTTAACCGTTTTACTCTGACCACTGACCACTGGTATGTTCTTGGACAACAGGCTAAAATGATAAACGATCGTCGATTTAAAACGAGTATTCGAAATGATTGATGAGGAGAAACACTGAATAACACGGAATGCTAGTGTTGAAGTCTTCAAAAGCGGAATTGTTTGAGGATTTGACATCCGCTTATGAAATTTGACATTTTTAAAGCTAGCAGACAATCATTCTCCCTTCCTTTAGTCTAAAAAAGTGTGAACGAATTTTCAGCAATCGAAATCATCACAATTTAGGTTGTTTTAGGTATTTCTTGAAGATTATGTGCTCAAAAAATATAGTTACGTTATAAAATTCTTATTATATATAATAAAAAATAACCTTATTCTTCAAACGAGAAAACATTATTTTAATTTTTTATTTATAGTAAATAGCAACTGTATTAAACAACACAATAAGTAAATATTAAGAATGGAAAAAAAAAGTACACATCACTATTTTAAGGCAGTAGATCCCGAGGTCACATTCTTATCAGTCGCCTCGAGATTTATAAGGGATATCTAAGCAGGATAAATTACGGACAAGTGGGTTTGTATGGGCAGGGAGTTTAGAATGAAAAGAGGAGTATCTATCACGGGCTATGTCTGCAACAAATAGGATGTTTAGGTCATTATGAATGAGTTGATTTGTAATAAAATAAGGGGCATTAAGGATTTTTTCGAAGGATTTTGGATTGTAAGGATTGGATGCGGGAGGAATTAGATGGTTTTTAGAGCCCCAAAGCTCGATTCCATATGTCCAAATAGGTCTGATAATTGTGATGTAGATGAGTCTTTTGTAATATACTGGGAGTTTTGAAAGTTTGTCTAGTAAGTGTTGTAGTAATCGATATCTTCGTGCAGTTTCTTGTCGTTTCAGTCTTGTGTGAGGGTTCCAAGTAAAGCGCTTATATTAAAATAAATTTATTTTGTAACACTGAGATGGATTTTGGCGACTCTTAAAAATATCAATAAAATACGGTAATAAACGTACAAAAAATACAAAGAAAAGGTAAGTCTGAGAGATTTTTATTAATACAATTTACATATAAATATGACAGTAATAAATACAAATATTATTTATTAAAATAATGTCTATTTAATACTTGATATAATAAAATATCCAGAAAAAAAATAAGCACACAAATAATTCTTGAAATCACAGAATCAAAATTTATGATATAACGGCAATATACGCTTTTAATCAAATAATGATTATTTAATTAAAGTTTTGACGTCTTGAAGAAAGGAGCGAATTCCAAAGAGAATACGGAGGCCAAGATATGTGAGTTGACCACATGCATTAAGGGAGTTTTACAGGGAATTTTCATGAAATTGATGTATTCAATTATTTTTAATTTTTATAATGAAGAGTAAAATTGTATTATTATATTAATTAAAACTATCTCTTCTATTTAATATATTTATTTATCACATTAATAAATCCATTTATATATAGTATTTAACGTTTCAAGGTCCATACCGCCTCATCTTCAGAACTAGCCATTAAAAAATAAAAACAGCAATATAATATTAAAATCAAATTTGTATCACATTATAACAATCAAACAGCAATTATATAAACGGATTTATTAATGTGTTAAATAAATATATTTAAATTGAAGAGATAGTTCTAATTAAAATAATAATAATATATCTAAATGCTTATATCAAAATTGTTAATTTTTATTAAAATCGATCAGCCAATTTCATAAAAAAAAACCACTTGAGATCTTAAAAACCCCGTTTGAAAATTGCATTTTTGTTTTTAAAAGATACTTGTGAATTTATATTATATGTACACACTTCATTCCAAAGCATACTAAAACATTTCTTTTCAAAAGTTAAAAATAAATGTATTAATGTAGAGTAACAAAATTATACATTTTAATGCTTTAAGAATCAAATTAATTAGTTCAATAAACAATTAATCAATTTTTTTTAAATTTCACTTACATATATATAAAATAAATAGTAAAGGAAAGTATTACGATCGTGAAAATTTTCGAATTCCAGTTTTCAACGGAAAGACGTTTTAGGGTCCCCTGAGTCTAAATAACCAAGTACCGAAAAAAGGACTCTGTGTCCATGTGTTTTTTTGTTTTTTTTGTGTTTGTCCATGTGTGTGTGTGTGTGTGTGTGTGTGTGTGTGTGTGTTTGTGTGTGTGGTAAGCCTAGGACAAAAACTAAAAATCGTTAGGGACTGAGTTTCACATTTCCGACAAATTTCTTCCTATGACGTATACTTAATTTTGTAAATTTCAAAAAGTTACACACATCATCATGTTATCATTGATAAATAGCAAATTCGATGACCAACTAAAGGATAAAAGAGCAAAACTATTTTTATATGAAATTAAGAAGAGTAATATAGACGTATAATATACCGTTGGAAAGAGAAAGATATTTAGGAAAAATATTATCTGATACAAAAAGTTGCAAAAGGTAATATAAAGTGATAATAAACTTATTATTGATGAACAATTTAATACAGTTATATTATTTAATCTAAATCATATGTTTCCAACGAAAATGAATACACGTTTTATTAAAATTAACTTAAAATGTTTTTCAAATTTATGTTTTTAAATAGCTTCTGACAGTCGAGGTAAGTGAAAATGTGTTGCCCGCACCAGATTTTTATAGGCATGTATATACATATTATCAACACCTCCAACTGGTTAACATGAAAATTTCTCAAATAATTAGCTAAAAATTGGTTTAATGATTTATTTTATAGTTAAATATTAATTAGAAACTTTTCTAATTTACAGCACACTATTCTTATTTATAGATAGAATTATAATAGTTAAAAAATGATTGCCCAATATTATAATAACAAAATAACTAAACATGTTCTAATAAAGATTTAAACCAAATACTTTGGCAAAAATGTTGATCATATCTATATATATATATTACAATGTGTTCCAATAGAAAAAAATATACATAATGTTTTGAGACTATATTCATAACAAACAATGAGAGAATTTAGTGCTTCTCCTAAAATTTCCTTGGAGAGATATTGTACCTTTAAAAAATGTTTCGTTCACTCGTTTACAATAATATGTAAAGAAGGGTATTGGAAGATGATGGATTGGTTTGGGTATAATATCCGACAAAATATTTGTGTAAAGATAGAAGTCTTTGATATTCTGTTTTTATCTGGCCTCCTTTGACCTCGTCTCTATTTTATTTTTTAGATGTATGTATTGGGGTCAATTTCAATATATCAATATAAAGAAAGAAACGAAGTTTATTTCTAAAATGAATGAAACATAATAAACGAAAATAAGTATTGAAGAACCAATTAATGGAGCATCGAAGTTGTGGTGTATAGAATTTTCATATTCAGTTAAAATTTCCAACAAATCCTAATACTATCCAAACACTAAATAGTGTTACAAAATCCTGGTTAACGATATTTATTTTATTATTAGCTTTAGAAATTTTTATTTATTTTGAATACTTACTCATTTCTACATTTTATTTTATTATTTATATTTGAATTTAATATTGTCCATTATGAAATAAATTATCCTAGAAAATCACCACATAACCTATTCGCACCCTAGTTAACGTACAAATAAAATTTATCCTGCAACTGCAAACCGTTGAGCTGAGTGGTTAGCATAACAGCCTTCTATGCCAGAGGTCACGGGTTCAAACCCACAGGTGGTCTTAGGATTTTTCAATGGGAGTAAAAAATCCCTAGTTATGCCGTCCTTCTTAAGGAACATATAAAGGTGGTCCCGATGTCTGGTACTCGTTAAAGATCCCTATCCTGATAAAATCTGGATAGGTAAAATTTATGACTTCCGCTGTAGCATCGTCCGATTAGCCACAGCAGCATAAAGTGACGTAAAATAAATAAACAAGCAACCGTTGAAAAATTGTTAATCCTAGTTGTCAGCGGCGATACGCGATAAAGATATGTTACATAAGTGTACCATCATCTGTCTGTTTAGACCACATTAAAATGCAATTGAACCAAGATAAAAGTTCATATTACGATCAGTATATATGATGTGATTGTAACTTCTTCCTTGCTAAATATACTGGGGTTACTTGTAGCATGGTGGTTAGCATAACAGCCTCGTATGCCAAAGGACCTGGGTTCAAACCCACAAGGTGGTCCTAGGATTTTTTAATGGGACTAACAAATCCTTAGTTATGCCGTCTTTCGGAGGAGACGTTAAAAGGTGGTCTCGAGCCTGAGCGAATTTTATCCCAACTAAACTTAGATAAGCAAAATTAAGGACTCCCACTATAGTATCGTCCGATTAGTCATAGCAGCATAAAGGGACGTTGAGTAAATAAACAAAACAAACTAACTGAAATGATCATTTACAATACATCAGTTTGATTTTTTTTTCTCAAACAAATATTGCGCTTTTGGTACCATAGCAGCTATATGATATATTAATTTATCTCTATAGATAATATCATGATATGATTCAACTTTGATCACTGTTCATGGTATACATGAAAAACATTCTGAGGCAAACTATAGTATACAATCTATTTATTTTTATATCCAAGGCTACTCTATCTCCTGATTTTACAAAGATCTGAAGTTAACGCAAGTATTTTACTGTCAATGATCTTTCATTTAAAACATAGTTAGACATGTGCAGTAACTCTGCACATTATCAGTACAATAAACTGAATTTTAAGTTTAATATATCTGAATAGTTGTTTTTTTGAGCACAGTTTTAACATTAATTGTTATTTTATTATTGACTAACTTCTCTCTCGAAAAAAAGGTCACGTTTTGCTACATGTATTAAGCTTCGGGGCTTTATTGGCTTGTTCTCTGTCTAAATTGCTGTGTTGGTGTTTCTTGCATATAATACATATATTTAAAAAAAAATATTTTATTGGTATTTACAACTGTATTAACAAAAAAAAATACATCAAGTAAATGTGATAGTTATATAATTCAATGACATAATATACATGTAGAGAAGCTTCCCATTGGAAGCACTCTAAAAATATTCTAAGCTAGAAGGTCCCGTGGCCATTTCCTTTTCAGGCGCCTCGAAGGATTATCCGGAATTGAAGAGGAAGAAAGGATTAAAACTAGTGGGTTAGAGTGAGAATGGAGTTTGTCATGAAAGGATTGATACCTGGTCCGGGCCAAATCAGTAACATAGGGAACATTAAGGTTTTTATGGATAAGTTTATTCGTGACAAAGTAAGGAGTGTTGAGGATTTTGGATTGTAAATATTGGATGCAGGAAGAATTTAATGGTTTAGTACAGCCCTATAGCTCTACTCCATAGGTCCAGATTGGTCTTATAATAGTCATGTAGATGAGCCTTTTGTATTTCAGAGGAAGGTATGACCGTTTGTCTAGTAAGTGTTGAACGGCTAGCAGTTTCTTGTAATGAAATCGAAAGAGAAGAAAAGAATATGAAATAGTAACACAGTCTAGTATAAATGCTTTTGATTTATTATTTTCAATTCTAAATCAAAATTTGAGGGCTTACGTTTCAAGATGCGTAGAACCCAAATAACAAATAAAAATAATCCGTTTCTCTTAATAAATAAATAAATACTAACATTTTCTACTACAAAATGAAAAAATAATCATTGAAATTGGTTATGAACTAGCAAAGATACATAAGAGATGGATTTTTTGAAATTAGCACTGGTGATATGTCATTTTCCTTTGAATTGTTTATTACTTTCCATATTACTTAATTGCCTATCTACAGCTTTATTAACATGTATACCCTAATATTGTTATTTGGATATAATAAACCATTGTGTAATAATTTGCATCGTTTTTGGAATTCAGACAAAAATAATCTGTTCCAGTTAGAAAGCATGCGAGTATTTATCAAGTAAGTAAGATTAAAGTTTTAAAAAGAGCAAACTTATTAAAATTTATTGAACTTTATATTTTTCCATATTTTGCCATTCGCACCTGTTGAAAGTTGTAACGAAGACTGGCTATAGTGCACAAATGTAAACAATAGTGAGTGGGCGGAAACCAGCTTCAGTATGTGCTTGTCTTTATTGTATATATCATCTTTATCTTTTTTTTTTGTTATAGAATTTTCTTCTATTATATCTTATTATGTTATATTTATATATTCCTCTAATTGATCTGTATATATATATATATATATATATATATATATATATATATATATATATTAGCCTACGAACTTTGAAGAACACTGAAAAAATAAAAAAGGAATAGTTACTTCAAAGTGTAACTCTTACTTACTTTCAAAGTGTAAGTCTTAGTGTTCTTTCAAAGCTTGTAGGCTAAACATGTCTAATTAAGACACTATTTTGTCCAAAATTGTAAGTAATTTTATAATAATATCTTTAATGTAAATCCTAATTTAAAATATCTATGTACCTACTGTATGATTATTCATTGTTCAATGTACTCTTTTTTATATTTCTAACATTAACATCATATATTAATTATTGTATAATAATATTAATGTTCTGTTTTTTTTTCCACTGTTAAGGCATTATTATGAGAACAATAAATTCTCGAAACGTCGCATAGATAAAATTGTTTATTCATTGACTGAAACCTAAGAACAACACAAACTTAAATTATAAACAGTCGAGAACTGATCAAACAATATATATATATATATATATAATATATATATATATATATATATATATAAATTGATGTTCCTGATGTCAATTATTTCTTTTTATTGTAAAAAAAACGAAACCCAGCCCTCTCACGTGAGCTAGAAGGCACAGGGTATGGGTATGTATGACCAAAAAAGAATAAAGGGGTATGTACTTTTTTATTTTTTATCTCCATAGAGTTGAGAGAGAGAGCTCCTTAATAAATATGGCTGTATAAGGCCAGGCACTCAAAAAAAAAAAAAGTTAAACATTTAAGTGTGGTATATTAATATCATAAACTTTTATAAGGTTATCTGATAATTAACAAATGTGCTATGTAAAACTTCAGCAGCAATCATGATAGGCATGGACATAAATTATAATGTTAAAACTCAACGATCCTAACATTCTATACATCATTAACTTATAACGAAAAGTGAGAAGGAAGTGAAAAATATCGGTTACACCCTGAGCCGTTACGCGCTCTTCTGTTAGTTCTGGTCTTTGCTTAAATAAATTGCGCCCTCTTTAACTGCTCATTGCTTTAATAGTCCTACTCTAACAGTTTCAATTAGACCCGAGATAAATTGTTGAGGGAATCCTAGGCCTCTCCCGGAGTATTTTTCTTCAGGAAAAGGGCGAATAATTTTCCCGGAGGCCTTTAATTAATTTTCCAGTGTAAGGACGTTAAATATTTAATGTTGACTAATTCGTCTGTTTTCTCCGCTATCGCTATGCATTCTTAATGCTTCGCACTTTTATTTTTCCCAAGTTTAATTATACTGAAACAAAAAAAAGCGAAGAAAAAATAACGACTTTCACTCATCTCCTCATTTGAATTAGTTTCGAATAATATTTTTTTAAAATTAATTTATTCAAATTTACAACTGTATTAGTGAATACATCAAGTAAATTGGCTCATAATATAGATAATATACATGAAAAGACATGAAGAGAATATGCCCATTGGCAACACTCCACTAGGTAATCTACACTAGAAGGTCTCGAGACCATCTTCTTTTCAGACGCCTCGGAGGATTGTCAGGAATAGTAGAGGAAGCTAGGATTGAAACTAGTGGGTTAATGTGAGAGTGGAGTTTGTCATGGAAGGAATGATACCTCGTACGGGCCAAATCAGCAACATATGGGACATTTAGGTCTTTATGGATGAGTTTTGTTAGTGACAAAATAAGGAGCATTGAGGATTTTTCGAAGGATTTTGGATTGTAGGGATTGAATACGGGAAGAATTTAATGGTTTAGTAGAGCCCCAAAGCTCAACTCCGTACGTCCAAATAGGCCTAATGATAGTAATATATAGCATTTCCAAGTCAAATTCAACCTTTTCCAAGTCAAATTCAACCTTTTCCAAGTCAAATTCAACCTTTTCCAAGTCAAATTCAACCTTTTCCAAGTCAAATTCAACCTTTTCCAAGTCAAATTCAACCTTTTCCAAGTCAAATTCAACCTTTTCCAAGTCAAATTCAACCTTTTCCATTTCAAATTCAACCTTTTTCGATTTCAATAAAATAATAAAAATCAAATTAACATGATTTTATGTTTTTATGGTTATTTTAATTACACCTTATGTTTTTAACCTTTGTGGCTTGTTTAATGTTCCCAGGGGCCTCTTTACCTATAATTAGTCACGATTATAATACTAAGTATAAACCATACTTTAATATTTAGACATTTTCGATACAAGGTCTGGTAGTCGGATTAGCGGGGGTTCGTTTTATTTTAGTTTTATAATCGCGGGCGAAAATATTATCAATTGAGGTTTATTTTAACTTGTTCGTATTTAATGGATAATAGGCTCAGTAGCTCCGTTTCCAAAGGTTCGTTACCGATTAAACTATTAATTTTAATCGCGCTCGCTCAAATATGGGTTTATTATAACTTTTTCGTATTTATTGGGTACAAGGCTCAGTAGCTGCGTTCCCAAAGGTTCGTTACCGATTACACTATTAATTTTAATCTCGCTCGCTCAAATATGGGTTTATTATAACTTTTTCGTATTTATTGGATAGAAGGCTCAGTAGCTGCGTTTCCAAAGGTTCGTTACCGATTACACTATTAATTTTAATCGCGCTCGTTCAAATATGGGTTTATTATAACTTTTTCGTATTTATTGGATACTAGGCTCAGTAGCAGCGTTCCCAAAGGTTCGTTACCGATTACACTATTAATTTTAATCGCGCTCGCTCAAATATGGGTTTATTATAACTTTTTCGTATTTATTCGCTATTAAGCTCAGTTGCTGCGTTGCGGGGAGTTCTATCCCGATTATTCAATTTATTTTAAGTACGCTCGCTCAAAAACAAGTTTATTTTAACTTTATCGTATTTATTGGCTACTAGGCTTAGTAGCTGCGTTCCCGAAGGTTTGTTACCGATACTACTATTAATTTTAAACTCGCTCGCTCAAGAAGTGGTTTATTTAAACTTGTTCGTATTTACTGCATACTAGGCTCTGTCGCTGCGTAACCAAGGACTCATTACAGATTATACTAATAATTTTATTTTGCGCTAACTCAAGTAGAGATTTATCAAATACAAATGGACATATAAAATCGTTTTGTTTAGCTGATTATTATCAAACTCCAAAATATTAACCAAAAAGATAACTTACTATCCTGATAAAAAGGATTAGCAGTAACCCAATAGATGAAAAGTTACAAAAAAAACTACATAAACATACATTAGACCAACCATCAACACATTCACTAACAAAATCCACCAAAACACAAATACAGAAATTAGCATAGAAAAGAAACACGAAGTTATAATAAACCCATATTTGAACCTGCGCGATTAAAATTAATAGTGTAATCGGTAACGAACCTTTGGAACGCAGCTACTGAGCCTTCTATCCAATAAATACGAAAAAGTTATAATAAACCCATATTTGAGCGAGCGAGTTTAAAATTAATAGTGTAATTGGTAACGAACCTTTGGGAACGCAGCTACTGAGCCTTGTATCCAATAAATACAAAAAAGTTATAATAAACCCATATTTGAGCGAGCGCGATTAAAATTAATAGTCTGATCGGTAACGAACCTTTGGGAACGCAGCTACTCAGCTTTGTACCCAATAAATACGAAAAAGTTATAATAAACCCATATTTGAGCGAGCGCGATTAAAATTAATAGTGTAATCGGTAACGAACCTTTGGGAACGCAGCTACTGAGCCTTGTATCCAATAAATACGAAAAAGTTATAATGAACCCATATTAGAGCGAGCGCGATTAAAATTAATAGTCTGATCGGTAACGAACCTTTGGGAACGCAGCTACTGAGCCTTGTATCCAATAAATACGAAAAAGTTATAATAAACCCATATTTGAGCGAGCGCGATTAAAATTAATAGTCTGATCGGTAACGAACCTTTGGGAACGCAGCAACTCAGCTTTGTACCCAATAAATACGAAAAAGTTATAATAAACCCATATTTGAGCGAGCGCGATTAAAATTAATAGTGTAATCGGTAACGAACCTTTGGGAACGCAGCTACTGAGCCTTCTATCCAATAAATACGAAAAAGTTATAATAAACCCATATTTGAGCGAGCGCGATTAAAATTAATAGTGTAATCGGTAACGAACCTTTGGGAACGCAGCTACTGAGCCTACTATCCATTAAATACGAACAAGTTAAAATAAACCTCAATTGATAATATTTTCGCCCGCGATTATAAAACTAAAATAAAACGAACCCCCGCTAATCCGACTACCAGACCTTGTATCGAAAATGTCTAAATATTAAAGTATGGTTTATACTTATTATTATAATCGTGACTAATTATAGGTAAAGAGGCCCCTGGGAACATTAAACAAGCCACAAGGGTTAAAAACATAAGGTGTAATTAAAATAACCATAAAAACATAAAAATCATGTTTAATTTGATTTTTATTATTTTATTGAAATCGAAAAAGGTTGAATTTGAAATGGAAAAGGTTGAATTTGACTTGGAAAAGGTTGAATTTGACTTGGAAAAGGTTGAATTTGACTTGGAAAAAGTTGAATTTGACTTGGAAAAGGTTGAATTTGACTTGGAAAAGGTTGAATTTGACTTGGAAAAGGTTGAATTTGACTTGGAAATGCTATATATGAGCCTTTTGTAGTTAAGTGGAAGGTTAGAGCGTCTGTCCAGTAAGTGTTGAAGTAAGCGAAAGCGTTGGGCAGTTTCCTGTCGTTTCAGTCTTGTGTGCGGATTCTAAGTTAGTCGTTTTGTCAAGTAGGAGTCCTAGATAGCGAATCTGTTCAACCGGGACTAGCGGAATATTATTAAAGGACACTGTAGGACAGGATGTTGTAGGTTTACGACGAAGGGTAAAGGTAATTTGGTGGGATTTGTTGGAATTGATTTTGATTCTCCAATTCTGACACCATACTTCAAGGTCTCGGATGTGGGATTGAAGAGTTTGAGAGGCAATAGTAGGATCATTATTGACTGATAACACACAAGTGTCATCAGCATAGGTAAAAAGGAAGGTGTTAGGATGGGTTGGGATATCAGCTGTAAAAACTGTGTAAAGAAGGGGTCCTAGGATACTGCCTTGAGGAACGCCAGCAGACTGAGTAAATAGGGAGGAATAGGAACTATTGTGGTTTATTTTGAAGGATCTTCCAGAGAGGTAGGACTGAATGATGAGGTAGTATGTAGGAGGGAGGAATTTGCGGATTTTGTAAAGCAGTCCTGCCAGACTCGGTCAAAGGCCTGTTCTACGTCGAGAAAGCCTGTGCAGTACGATCCGCGCTCTAGTGCTGATGAGACAACATCCACCACACGATGACATTGTTGGATGGTGGAGTGGAATGAGCGAAATCCAAACTGGTGGTCTGGGATTATGTGATAAGTCTCTAGGATAGGATAAAGGCGTTTAAGGATTAGTCTTTCTAGAATTTTACCCATAATGGGTAAAAGAGATATAGGGCGGTAAGAGGAAGGGAGTTCCAGCGGCTTTTTAGGTTTAGGAATCATTTTAACTATAGATAACTTCCAGGGTTCAGGAAAATAATGTGGTCCGGAGTATGGCATTGTAAATATAGGTAAGGAACAGGATGGATTTTTTTGGAAGTTGTTTTAGGATATTGGGCGTGATTAAATCGTGTCCTGGAGCTTTGCGGGAAGGTAACCTGCGGATCATGGTTGAGATCTCTGAAGGCGAATAATATTAAAGTTGAAAAAATAATTATACTCAGTCTTTATAGAAACATTTGATATATTTTTAAAAATTGTTCCGCGCAATACACTTTCCATTACCTCCTTAGTTAAAATCAAAGCATGAACTTACAAATAAAGCTGGAGTTAAAAAAAAGGTAATGAATTACATTAAGTTTTTATAGAAACGTGTGTTTCAAATTAAATAATCTGAAAAAAAAAATTATAGGTGGAATAGTCAGGAATCAGTCATTTTTTGAAAAGTTTTTAATTTTGCCAACGTTTGGGCCCAAGATTGTGAACTATCCTCAGGGCATTACTAAGCCATGTCCAAGCATAAACTGAGTTTATTGAGTTTATGCTTGGACATGGCTCAGTAATGCCCTGATGATGGCTCACAAGCTTGGGCCGAAACGTTCGCAAAATTAAAAACTTTTCAAAAATGACTGATTCCTGACTATTCCACCTATAATAGTTTCTATAGTCGACTATAAATCCTCAATATGAAAAAAATAATAATATTTACAATAATTACTTAAGTTTATTTTATTTTTTTACTTTCACTTATCTATATATAAAATATATAGTAAGGGAAAGTATTGTGATAGTGAACATTTCCAAATTCCAGTTTTCGACGGAAATACACGTTTTAGGGTCTCCTGAGTCCAAATGACCAAGTCCCGCAAACGAAGTTAGGACATTTCTCTGATTATAATCGAAAACACTTATAAATTTTCATGATATAAAAATGAGCTAAAAATTTGCCTATAATACCATTTACAGTGAATTTACTAAGAAACAAAATGACGGTAAAATGGTGATATATCTTAATTAGAACGAGAATTACAGACTTTTGTCCCGAAGAAGTGCGTTTGGAACCACTGTGCGTTGATAAGACCGATAGTGACGTACTTGGCAGAAACTTAAACTCTTTAAAAATCTCAATAAATTCTTGGAAAATCTTTGTTAAAGAAATTCTCCGAAAAACTTATGGACCGATGTTAAAAGAGGGTGAATAGAGAATCCGAAAGAACAGCGAACTATATGAACTAAATGGATCCTTCATACGAGCAAGGAGAATTGAATTTCTAGGTCACGTAGATCGGATAGATGCCTCAAGGGTGCAAAAAATGATTCTACTTAGAAAAGGGTATGGTACCTGAAAGAGAAGACGGATTTAAAATATGAAATATATTATGTTGAGGATGATAGTCGACGGTAGAAATTATTATAGGTGTAAATAATTTTTTATATAATCTTTTTTTGTTTTTGTTATAATATTTAATATTGCCGACGTTTCGGCTCAAGCTTGTGAGCCATCATCAGGACACTACTGAGCCACGTTAAGCATAATCAGTTTATTAGAATGACTTCCGATTATTTCCATCTCCGATATATATTATGAAGGAAAAAAAAACTTAAAATATACTAATTTAAGCCGTGTTAGACAATTTAAATCAGAAAAAAACCTACATGAAATTAATGCTCATTAAATATTACATCGATATACCTACTTTAATGAAAATAATTAAAGATGGATTTATGAAAAACATAAAATAAATAATTTAAAGTGGCTCTTCTGGTTCACAGACTTTGTTGAATAATCATAATTTTTTCGGGACATAGTTATTTAAATTCAGGAGACCCTTAAATGTGTATTTCCGTTGAAAGCTAAGATTAAAAAAATTCTAGGAATGCAATATTCTCCTTTACAATTTATTTCATACAAAGTTTTACTGTTTTTTTTTTTTTTTTTTTTTTTTTTTTTTTTTTTTTTTTTTTTTTTTTTTTTTTTTTTGTGAGAAAGAGTTCCGTTATCACATTTTTGGTTAAACTATCTAAACGGCAATCAGAGCTCTAATTCCAAATTATCTACATTCTAGTGTAATATCAAAATTTTTGGAATAGTGTTAGCCATTTTTTTTATTATAATGGACATTTAATTTGTATCAATGGACATTTTTATTAGAATGACATTGAACCGTGGAAGAGCTCTTTATATTATTATTTTTTTTAAATAACAGGTTTTTCTAATTTTTTTTTTTTTTTTTTTTTGATACCATAAAATACTTAAACTCTTGCTGAAAACCTTTTAAATATTGCAACAAGATAATAAATTTACTGGAGACAAAAGCTCTCAAGCCTTCTACCAGCAACACTAGACATGTCATTTGGACTTTAAAAGCTTCACTTAAAAAATGTCCAAGATTTTAATAATTTTCCTTACAATTCATTGCTTCTTAACATTCATTTTTTCTATTACTAGAAAAAGTGTTCACTATTATCTTTCTAGTTAAACAATTAATACTGCTTTTAGAACTCTAAAAGGGAGCGGCGTGGTCTAGTGGATAGATCACTAGTGTGCTGTGCTCCGGGTCCTGGGTTCGAATCCCGCCTGTGGCAGAATATTATTTATTCTGTTAATTCAGTCCGGGGGCGACCCTAGGGTATAGAGACCCTCCTGGGGCAGACCCAGCCTCTATAAAGTGGGTACCCAAATTAATTGGGGAAAAACCTGGCGGCTGAGCGTGATTAAGGCCTAATCACCTCATTGCACTGCCGTTGGCCAAGAAACAGTACGAATCTCTATATGTACTGAGCCCACGACCCTTCATGGGTTGTAGTGGTACAGGTTTTTTTTTTCTTTTTTTTTTAGAACTCTAATTCTAAATAATCTACATTCTAGTGTGAAATCAAAATATTTGATTTAGTATTTTCCTAATTTTCTTCTTATTGATATTGATAATGATATGTTATTATTTAACAGTTCAAGAACTATTTATAATATTTCATTATTAAGCCTTATTATTATTATTATTATTTTTATTGCACATTTTCTTGGTTTTTACCAGAATACTTACCTACCCGGACCAAAGTCAAGGGAAAGGCAAAAAATACTACACTATATTTAAAAATTTTCTGATGATACTGGCTGTACCGAGGAGAACTGCTTTCTGTCCTTCTTCCAGAACCTTTTCGGGCAGTTTTAAGTTTTTAGTTGCTAAAATGGTGTCATCTGGAATGAGACCGTTGCATGAGATAATTATCGGATATACCTTGATTTGTTCCAGCTTATAGACTTGACGTAGTTCCTGGCACAAATCTTGATATTTCCGTATTTTCTCAGCAATAGTTTTGTCGATATTGTCATCATTCGGGACAGCAATATCAATAACATAGCCGCATTTTACATTTAGATCCATAACCACTATGTCCGGCTTGTTGTTTAATACCATGTGATCGGTAATAATGGAACGATCCCAGTATATTGTTTTTTTTTCACCTGAGAGTACCTGTTTTGGTTCGTATCGGTAATAAGGAACCTCGTCTGCTATCATTTGGTATGATAATGCCAGCGATTGGTGAATAATTTTTGCCAAGTTATTATGCCTCATAAGGTATTCTCTCCCTGCCAATGCCTGACACCCAGATGATACATGTTGGATAGACTCTATAGCCGTTTTACAAAGACGACATCGTTCACTTATATTCTCCCCACAAATGTATTTCCTATAAGCATTGGTTGAAATCACTTGATCTTGTATGGCCAAAATAAATCCTTCTGTTTCGGGAAACAAGTGACCTTTTTTAAGCCAGAAGGTAGAAGCTTCCCAATTTACTCCTGATTGGGACATAGAGTTGTGAAATCGACCATGTAGTGACTTACTTTTCCAATTTTCAATCATAGTTTCTTCGGTAGGTCCCTCTTTATGCTCTTCTGAATTGAGGTTTAGAGCTGTGTATCCAATGTCTAACGCTTTTTATTATTATTATTATTATTATTATTATATCATTTAATTATTATTGTAAGCCTATTTATATTATTTCCATATTTAAATATTTGTATTTTGTGAATTATTTTATTTGAAAAAATGCTTTTATGTATGCTGGTGACATAACTAATTATTTGTGATGTGCCAGCCGGTTCTATTTGTAGATGAATTGCCCTAAAAACAAATAAAGAAATTACTATTATTTTTAAATAAATTATTAATAATATTTTTTTTAATATATATATATATATATATATATATATATATATATATATATATATACATACATACATATACATTAGATAGTGCGATAATACTTAAACTCATACGAAAGGCTTAAATATTGCAACAAGATAATAAATTTAGTTGAGACAAAAGCTCTGAAGCCTTCTTCTAGGAGCAAACACTAGAAGAGTTAAGGGTTAGTTTCCGGACGAGGGCACATCCTTGTTATTTATTGACGGAGTTGGGACAGTTGGCTGTGTGGGGGTTCCTGCCCCATCTTACCCCCTAAATAATAAATTGCTAAATAGTTAATTACTTTAACTAATAACGTCACAGTCATAGGATGGCGGGCAAGGGGACATCCCTCGCAGCTGCCGCCCCGCTGATGAATATGTTATTCTTGCTAATGAACAAAGTTATGGCTGTTCGAAAGGATGAATGTTAATGTATTATTTATGTACAGGGAGAGATACGATATGTATAAAATAGGTACAAATGTATATAATGATTATTTAACCGGGAACATTTAGTGGGCTTATAATATAATTCTATACATAATATGCCTCTGCTTCGCACGGGTGCAATTTGAATGAGGTTTTATTTGTGTTTAAAAATCTCTGTCTGACCGATATAACATACTGCTCTAAAGTTGTTGGTGTAGAAAATTATATAAAGTTTAATCAGTATGAAAATCAATCATACGGAAGAAATATATATATTAGATTGTGTTCAATCAGAGAATTGAATACGAATAACCTAATAACGGAATTAGAACTTAAAAGAAAGAACAGACGCCAAGAAGAAAAAAAACACAAAAACTTTTGTACTAATGAATAATTAGGACCAAAAAATTACTGAAGTTAGGGTTAAAAAAGAAGTTATTCTAGAGGGGAAAGGGAATCAAGGCAAAAAATGTCGAGATAGGAAAGAAAGTTGCTTCATTATGATTCCTCTGTAGTACTGGTCTAATTTCTCAAACGGATATACCTAATTTAATAGACACCAAGATATTTTATATAATAATCTCTGTATATATAAATACATACGGTTTGCTATGTTTTATCTAATATAAAAAAATCTCGTGTCACAATGTTAGTTACCATACTCCTCCGAAACGACTTTACCGATTTTATGAAATTTTATATGCATAATCAATAGCTCTGAGAATCAGCTACTATCTATTCTTCATACCCCTAAGTGATAACGGTTGTCCACCCCTAACATTATTTTTTTAATCTTATGCACACTTATATTTTAAATTTTTTTTTTTATTATGTTGCATTAAAAAATACATACAACCTTTAATTTTCACCCTTTTATCACCAACCCCTAATCCTTAATAGTCACTTTAGTAATTTAATAATTTTTCATTTCGCTCGATTACTGATCAATTATTACTTGGTAAGTTATACCTCACCCTCCCCTTCAATAGGTCTACTGGTGTCACTTCTCATATAATAAGCCTTCTCTCACTCCCTCCAGTTTTTATGCCATTATTATTGTTTATGCATCAAGTGTAGTAGTAACCTTTATAATTATCATTTCACTATCTCAGTGTAACTCATGTTTTACTTCTTCTTATTCTCCGGCTCTACAGTCCAAGGTGAACTTTGGCCTCTCCAACAATGATTCGCCATTCTTCTCTGTCCATGGCTCGCCTTCTCCAGTTGGTCACTCCAATTTTAGATAGGTCCTCTTCCATGTCTTTAACCCAACATTTACGTGGACGTCCCCTCTTTCTTTTTCCTGGAAACGTTTCGCGCAGAAATTTCTTTGGCATCCTTTCATCTGGCATTCGCTTGATATGACCCAGCCCACTAATTATTCTCGATTTAATGAACCTTAGAATATCTTCGTTCTGCATAAGGTCATCTAATTCTTGGTTACGCCTAATACGCCATATTCCATGTTCGTTTATAGGACCAAAAATTCGTCTCATAATTTCCCTTTCAAATATTCTAAGGGCTCGCTGGTCAGCTACTTTAAGTGTCCAGGTATCTGCGCCGTAACACACGACGGGCTTAATAAGGGTTATGTATAATTTGAGCTTTGTGCGTTTCGATAGTAGTGCCGATTTTATTAGCCTTGAGAAACCATAATACGCTTTGTTGCCATACATTATTCTTCTCAATATCTAGTCACTCACCCTAACCGCATTGTTTATCTCAGTGCCAAGGTACGTAAAACGATCAACAGCTTCGAATGTGTAACCATCACATCTGAAATCTTGCTTTCTTCTTCTTGCCTCAGAGCTTGATGCAAAAAATTGATGCATTCACTTTCAAAAGAATAGAATGGTTGAGTACCAAAAAGTACTACATCCATTCTATGTAATTTTACAGGAAGCGCAAAACTTTCTTATTACTAATATTATTAAACCATATTTTTTTGAAAATCATTACGCATTAAAGTTTAAAATCTTTTTTTTTTCCATAATAATAACACTGTATTAAAGTTATGGAATGAAGTATATTAGTATGATTTAGATCGAAATTAAATACATAATTAGTAACTTGATAAAATAACTGCATTTCCAAATCGCGGTTTTAATGAACTTGAGATTTCATTAGACAAAATCAAATAGAAATTAAGACAAAAATAAATTATGAGATTACAAATATTCGTAAAAAATGTCCTTTAGTACCTTTCGGAATCCAACGTCTCAATTGACCACAAGAGTTCACTCAATTGGTGAAGAACATTCGTTTATATCACCTCATTTAACACATTCAGGTTATTTTACGCACTTTTTGATATTTTATTCATACTTTTTAGTTTTTTTTTTTATTATTATTCTTTTATTTATTTTTTTATTATTATTTTTTACCTTTTGTTGCTAATCATCGTGTTTTCAGTTCCCATTAAACTATAATGTTTATTGATCCTGTTGTCCTGGCTTATTCTTATTGATTTCGTCCTTCTTTTTTTTCCCCTCGTCATAGGTAAGTTAATCGTCTTCTGAAGATGTTTTGGGCAATAATAACCACTCGCAGTTTTTTCCCTTAAAACCAAAACAACAACCACAAGAGTTTATTCATTCTACCAAATATTATTTAAATAGTTCTTGATAGTCAGCCTCAGGTAATCCAACCCATTTTTCCTTTCAGTTAGCAAAACCGATTTTATTTTAAGATAAAATCGTTATAAAAATTAATTGGTTTGATGCATAGGAAGGTTTGTGTGTATTCAAACTGATATAGCATTGTGTCTAGTAAATCAGCTCAAAGAGATTCCCTCACTTTGCCATATTGTAAGAAGACTTTTACCTGGCTGAATCTCGGTTATAATCGACAAATAATAATAATAGGCTTACCGAACCCGAAGGTTCGATGCCGATACCACCAAACTTCGCCTGCACACACTTGTCCAATGTTCACCGGTCAATTCATAATAATAACCCCGAGATCAGCCTTAATGCAATCCTCCCATCGACGCTTCGGCCTACCTTTCGGACGCCTACCAGTCGGTTCAGCGAATACCAACTTTCTCAGAATCCGTTCCTCACCGAGCCCAACAACTTTAACTCAATTATATTCACAGAATACAAACTCCGCAATTGGCCAAACGTGTAACCTTCTAAACTCCTCAGTGACCTCATCTCTCTTCGGACCAAATATTTTACGCAATACCTAATTTTCGAAAACCTTAAGTCGTTGTTCATCCTTTAAAGTAAGCGGGCACGTTTCACATCCGTAAAGAACCGTCGGAAGAATAATAGTTTTATAAATTCTAACCTTTAAGTTTTTAGACAGAAGCCGCGAGCTGAGTAATTTAGCAACTGAATAATAACACGCATTTCCCACCTTTAATCGGGACTTTATTTCTTCCTGGATTTCATTTTTTTCTAGTTATCATTGAACGTAAATACTTGAATTTCTCAACGTGTTCAAAAGTATGACCTGAAATATTAATATCATCAACATCGCCACCATTTCTGCTACTCATCATATATTTCGTCTTTTCGGTATTTAATTCGACAACTATTTGTTTGCCGGTTTTTATTAACACACTTGTATTTAGTTCTATGGTTTCCGTGTCTTCTCCTAGCAGTACCAAATCATCGGCATACCCCAAAACCGGAATCTTGTCACCCATATTTAAGCCTTTCTCGGTACACATCACCTTTTCTATGACAAAACCAAGATTAAAATCGACAAAAACAAGATTAATTATAAATAATATGGTATACTAGATTAAAAATATATATAATGACTAATTACTTTACGATAAGATTCAGCAACCCGACATCAGCTGAATTTTAGTTTACTTAGCAATGAATTATGATAAACTTGAATACTCCCGTTAGTAATAATCAATATTTACAAATCTGCCTTCAAATTTATTTACTAATTATTCACAATCAATATATCTATATAAACTTTAAGAGCTTTCTCTAATGTTTGAATCTTGGCAGCCAAACCTTCAGGGTTCTGAAGAGCTTCTTGGAGCAGTTTCGCTTTTTTTGCCTCCAATTCCTTTATTGGAAGGTTGGCTTTTATCTTCTCCACAGTCCTCCTGTCCTTTTATTATATTATAATATTAAACTCGCTTTATGATATTTACAATATCACAACAAGTAGGCATATTCGAACTTTTGTCTGAGTGAAGAAGAAACGATGTTATTTAAGGACCATTTTCTCTGACAAAAGAGCAAATATATTTTTTCATATTTTTTTTAAATCCCTGACTTTTCTTGGTTTTCCCGATTTTCCCTGTTACTAGACAACCTGTATAGACATTCTTACTTATAGTAATATTGGAGCATTTCATCTGAAACGTCCGTATTTGTTTTTTTCAAAAAAGGGGGTTGGCGGACATCTGTTGTTTACTACGTTTATATTTAGAGAATAATACAAACAGTTATTAATCCCCTCTTTTTTGATAATAAGTACGCCATATTCGAGTCTTTATTAATAATTTTTAAGTTGACCAAGCTGTAACAAACATTATAATGGCGTTCGGGGAAGAGGTTTGTAGTGAACGAACCGTTCACTGGTGGTTTGAAAAATTAAGCATTATTGGTTTCTGTGTGGAGGTCAATGGCTCGAATAAATAATTTCACACTTCTGACCAGAGGTGACATCACATTTACATCGCACTACAGTGATATTGACATAAAGAATGAAAAACATGGTTTAAAAAATATATACCTGCATTGGTTGATCGGTTGCTCCTGTACAGAACGCCTGACGGCAGACAGTAAAGAGGTGTGTTAGGAATAGCATCCACACCTACCTTATGTGACAGTCTTATCTCCAACAGTTCTCTTTGTCTTTAGATATTGAAGCAACATCCTGAAGGACATATAATTGTAAAGGAACTAGATGTTTATTATGGTGTTCCCTACCATTATTTTCCTAAAACTACTATATCATTTCGAGGAAATTTCAAAATATGCTAAAAAATCACTAATTAGTTCATTATTACAGCATTTTTTTACTTTCACTTACTATATATAGTAAGGGGAAGTATTGCGATCGTGAAAATTTTCGAATTCCAGTTTTCAACGGAAATACACGTTTTAGGGTCCCGTAAGTCCAAATAACCAAGTCCCGCGGTCTGTGTGTGTGTGTGTTGTGTGTGTGTGGTAACTTCCGGGCGGAAACGGTAAGTCCTATGTAACTGAAATTTCATATTTAAGCCAACTATGCGCCCGAGACGTGACAAAACTTTTTTCATCAAAATGAGCTTACCAGAAGAGGCACTTTATACCATGCATTTTGCACGTATTTTCAATTTTCTCGAAAACGGTTCCGACGATTTAGCTTAAACTCGCTATATCGATATATTATTCAATGTGCTTTAATATCATGTAGGTTTTATTCTTATTAAAATGGTCTGACAGGGCTTAAATGCCGATATTTAAAATTGTCTTCCCTAAAGTACCTTTAATTTTGTAGATTCAATAAAAATAACTATATTTTCTTGTTAGCGCTGATAAAAAACAGGTAAATATATAAATTGAATAAATTCGATACCCAACTAAAGGAGAAAACAGAAAAAATATTTTTTTAATGCAATTTTTCGTTTTTGAACATAAGAGCAGTAATATACATGCATGATATACCGTTGGAAAGCTAAAGGTTTTAGAAAAAATATTATCTCATAGACAAGCTTTTAAAACTCAATAGAGAGTGATAAAAAGCCGATAAAACTAACTGACTGTTTTAGATAGTAATATAATAGATTTTTTAATGAAACACATGTTTCTATTGAAATTTAATTTAATTAATTCTTTAATAGTTTCACGTATTTTATCTCTAACTGTATTTGAAAAATCTTTCATTAATTTTTAAAATGGAGGTAAGTGAAAGTCGTGTGTTGCCCGCACCAGATTTTTCACATTATAATCCATATTTTTTTTTTTTTTTTACTTCCACTAACTTATAACTACAATAATATCACAGCCTCCTATGCCAAAGGTATCCGGTTCAAACCCGCAGGTGGCTATAGGATTTTTTAATGGGAGTAAAATATCCTTAGTTATGTTGTTCTTCGGAGGGTACGTTAAAAGGTGTTCTCGAGCCTATGCGATGTCAGTTATTCGTTAAAGATCCCTATTCTAATCAAACCTGGATAGGTTAAATTTATGACTCCTACTGTAGCATCGTCCGCTTAGCCACAGCAGCATAAAGGGACGTTAAATAAATAAACAAACAAATAAAAACAATAATATCATAGTAGCTAAGTATTGAAACATCAACAATCTTGATAAAGTTAAATTATTTCAATACAAAATATCAATTTCATACAAACATTTTGACAAGCAGCACCTGAACTGACGCACTAACTCGGTTGGTAGGTTGTATTTACTTTTAATAGCACAAAATACCTCGGTCATCAGTGCCAGATATATATTTATTTTATAAAATTATTAAGATAAGTTATAAATAATAATAAATTAAGTTAATGTACTTTGAAATAATATATAGTAGGTACAATTCGAGTACAATATTGTAGATAATACACTTAGTTCCTGTTGCACCACCACACGATATTTTTGAGATCTTGTCATAATTTTTTGATAAAATTAAAAATCATTCGGAAAGAGGTTTGAAAAAGCAAAAGAAGTTTTTGGAAATGCCCTTCCTCCCCCTCCCCCCGAAAAAAAAATCTGCTAATTTCGATAAGTATCTCTATAAAAAATAGAAAGTTCAAACCGGACAGAGGCTTTTTGATTTTTTAGTATAATAATATAATAGATTTTTTAATAAAACACATGTTTCTATAGAAATTCCATTTAATCAATTCTTTAATGGTTTCACTCATTTTTATCTCTAACTGTATTTGAAAATTCTTTAATTGTTTCTAAAAACGGAGGTAAGTGAAAGTCGTGTGTTGCCCGCACAAGATTTTTTACTTTATTATTATTATTTTTTTTAAATTAAATTTTTATTAATAGAGCTATTATACGAGTATAATCATACTTATAATTTGTATTAGTTAATACTTTTGTTTTTATTTATTAAGTCCACTTTCCCTCAGATATGATCCTAAAGGAACTTATCTTGAATTTATTATTATTATCAAAATGAATAATTACAGGGTATAGGAACCAGCTAAGACCATTATAACATGAAATAAATTTATTACTAGAACTAAGCTAATGTCAAGCTCTGTTCAATTTATAATTTTTTTTTTTTGCAGAAATTTCGGCCACAAAGGGAAATTTTTCGCCTAACTAAGCGACTCTAATCTAACAAGATGCCTGTCAAGTTTAACAATGTCCACCATTAGGCCTGACTTCTTACACAGCCGCCTTCCGGAGCTAAGGCTAACTTTCTAACGAGATTAGGAAACCCTCAGGCCGAGAATATGAAGTGTTTGGGACAAATGTTTGTTTTTTAGATGCTGCGATAATGAATAATAAAATTTAAGATAAAATAAAATAACAATAAAACAATTTATAGCACATTTTAATGCCTTTATTAAAGAATAATTAACATTGTAACGATCTGCACATATATAACTTTGTACAGTTTCTATTTAAAATATCGTACAGCTACCATACAGTCGAAAGAATATTGATCAAGTAATCGTAATTCTAAAATTCTTGATAAAAAAAATCTGTTTCGGACAACACACAACTTTCACTAACCTCGGCTGATGAAATCAATTTAAGAGCTATTAAATAAACTTTAGAGACAGGTGATACAAGGGAGCCCGTGGCTGAATGGCTAGTGCGCTAGTCTCTCATGCTAAAGTTTGTGAGTTCTGGGACTTTCATAAGGATGTAATTAATCGGGGATTCACTCACAGCCTCTCCCCCGAGTATGTGAGACCCGTCAGCAAAATAGTAGTCACTCACAAAATTAGGCGTAGGGAGTGATGACCCTACACTCAAAAATGCATCATAAAACGTGAGTGTAATTTCCCAGGAGATCGCACCGCAAAGCCCAGTGCCTACACATCCTGTCGCGCCACTGGAAGAAGAATAAAAAAAACTTTATGAATTAATAATAATAATAATAGGCTTAACAAACTCGACTGTCCACTCAGAAAAAAACTCTTAATTATAGAAAAAGTGACTTATAACATTGTGCCATCTTAGTACAGAAATACTACAACAATATTATATTGTTACATATAATAACAATTTATACATTTCAGAAATTTATTTGCTTTACAAAACTTATACAACTTTGGATATAACATAATATTTTTTCTAAAATCTTTAGCTATTCAAAGGTATATTCGTATTATAGATCTATCTATATTGTTGTTTTTATCTATTTTTTTAATCGTCCGTTTAACCTGTTTTTATTATATGCTGTTTTCATGTTAAAAAAACAAAAAATATTTTACTCTCTTCTCCTTTAGTTGATTACGAAATTCGTTAAAATATTAAGCGTATTTTTATCAATCCTTTAAGATGATGCGGGTAATTTTTCTAAATCTATAAAAGTAAAATTTTTAAAATATCGACATTCAAGCCCTGTCAGACTAATCAAATCAGAATGAAACCAACATGATATTAAAGCACATAAAGTTTTACATCCAAGTAGCTGTTTATAATCGTTATAGCTGTTTGAGAATATCGTAAAATGATGTAAAATGCATAGTATAAAGTGGCATATTCGGTCAGCGGAGTATAGTGAAAAAGTTGCTGTAAAATCCTAGACATATAGTTGTCTTAAATATTAAACTTCTTATTAAACGTGATAGACTTATAGCTTTTTTCAGTCAAATTCATAATTATTTTTAGTCAAATTCATAATTTTTTCAATCAAATTCATAATTTTTTCAGTCAAATTCATAATTTTTTCAGTCAAATTCATAATTTTTTCAGTCAAATTCATAATTTTTTCAATCAAATTCATAATTTTTTCAGTCAATTTCATAATTTCTTGTACCCATTTTATACAGTTAATATAATGAGGTTTTGCTACCAAGAACTTAACATTTTTATTAATTCTTGTTGTTGTTTATCCATTTATCATCACTTTATGTTACTGTGCTTAATCCGACGGTGCAGCGGGAGTCCTAAGTTTTGCCTACCCAGGTTTACTCATAAGTAAACCTGGGTAGGCAAAACTTAGGGATCTTTTACGAGTTCCACTTATTAAATCTTTTAAGAGTCATCTGTGGTGCACAAATATAGGTGGATCTGCTGGTTTTAGACTTGCGACCTTAAGCATAGAAGGCTGTTATGCTAGCCACTACTCCACAGGTGACCCTAAATGCATTCAACAAGGTGTTTGAATCTGCCGGGTTTAAACACGTGACTTTAGACATATTAATCTTTAACTCCTTGCTGAATACATGCAGGGTCACCTGTGGATTAGTGGCTAGCATAACACCCTCTTTTAAAGGATGAAATAACCAAGGATTTTTTACTCCCTAAAAGCAAATATAGGGCCATCTGATAGGTATGAACTAATGATCTAGTGGATATAAGGATGTTATGCTATCCACTGCACCACAGGTGACCCTCGATGCATTCAACAAAGTGTTTGAATCTGCCGGGTCTGAACCCGTGACCTTAGACATATTAATCATTAACACCTTTTTGAATGCATAAAGGGTCACCTGTGGAGTAGTGGCTAGCAAAACAGCCTCTTTTAAAGGACGAAATAACCATGGATGTTTACTCCCTAAAAGGAAATATAGGACCTTAACTTTCGACCTTAAGCATAGAGAGCTGTTATGCTAGCCACTACTCCACAGGTGATCCTTTATGCATTCAAAAAGGTGTTAATGATTAATATGTCTAAGGTCACGGGTTCAGACCCGGCAGATTCAAACACTTTGTTGAATGCATCGAGGGTCACCTGTGGTGCAGTGGATAGCATAACATCCTTATATCCACTAGATCACTAGTTCATACCTATCAGATGGCCCTATATTTGCTTTTAGGGAGTAAAAATCCTTGGTTATTTCGTCCTTTAAAAGAGGGTGTTATGCTAGCCACTAATCCACAGGTGACCCTGCATGTATTCAGCAAGGAGTTAAAGATTAATATGTCTAAAGTAACGTGTTTAAACCCGGCAGATTCAAACACCTTGTTGAATGCATTTAGGGTCACCTGTGGAGTAGTGGCTAGCATAACAGCCTTCTATGCTTAAGGTCGCAAGTCTAAAACCAGCAGATCCACCTATATTTGTGCACCACAGATGACTCTTAAAAGATTTAATAAGTGGAACTCGTAAAAGATCCCTAAGTTTTGCCTACCCAGGTTTACTTATGAGTAAACCTGGGTAGGCAAAACTTAGGACTCCCGCTGCACCGTCGGATTAAGCACAGTAACATAAAGTGATGATAAATGGATAAACAACAACAAGAATTAATAAAAATGTTAAGTTCTTGGTAGCAAAACCTCATTATATTAACTGTATAAAATGGGTACAAGAAATTATGAAATTGACTGAAAAAATTATGAATTTGATTGAAAAAATTATGAATTTGACTGAAAAAATTATGAATTTGACTGAAAAAATTATGAATTTGACTGAAAAAATTATGAATTTGATTGAAAAAATTATGAATTTGACTGAAAAAATTATGAATTTGACTGAAAAAAGCTATACCACACACGCACACGCGCACGAATAAACAGACCCAACTTTTTTCAGGACTAGGTTATTTGGAATCAGAACATAAAACATGTTTTTCCGTCTAAAACAGTAATTTTGAAATTTTAACGATCGCAATACTTTCACTTATTACATATTTTATATATAGTTAAGTAAAAGTAAAAATAGGATGATCCAGAGACACGATAGTTCTATATTCCCCCACTCACTTATAAATAATGTTATGAGTTCGTTACTGAGTAATGTTTATCCATTGTTTACTATTTTATGGCTATATTTCATTTATTTCTCTATTCATAACATTCAACGTTGATTTCACAGTTCATAGCTTACACGTTTTTTAAAAAATAATTTGTTTATCTGCGCCTAAATCATCATAGTTCACACGTTTTATAAAAAATAATTTGTTTAGCTGCGCCTAAATCATCATAGTTCACACGTTTTATAAAAAATAATTTGTTTAGCTCCGCCTGAATCATCTTAATTTTAATTGGATTTTTTCAAATTTATAATGTTTTTCATCCCACTGTAATATATTTAGAGTAAATAAGGACCTATAAACAAGATAAGTTCATTTTTTTTTTTTTATTTATTAAAATGAGATTATTTTTATTTATGCTTCTCTATATTTTTACAATACTTTAGATACATATACATATATATATATATAATATATATATATATATATATATATATATATATATATATATATATATAAATTTATAGTCTCTATATATTATATATTTATATGGGTTGTATAAATATATAATCTACTTTATATATCAAGTAATTTTATATATTATCACTTTAGATTTAATCTGTTATGGACTTAAACCACGGGAAAAAATGAATAATCGTATTTTATTCATTATACGTTATTTTTTATTAAATTAGAAGATAACACATTGTAATATTTCTACAGATTGTAATATTTCTCAATAAATAAATATTGAAATTCGAAAAAAATAATTAGAAGATATACTTAATCCAACTAATGATCAAATAAAATATTTTAAAAAATATTTGTTGATGTAGTTTATAAAAAAATTCTTGGCAATATCCTAATGTTTTTTTTTTTTGTTTTTTTAATGTAGTTTATTATATATGTATAAAATTATTACTTTATTAGATCTTCGTAGGGTTTTCATTTTTGTATTAACTTTTTTTTTTATTTTAGTTTTCATTGATCTGGAGTTCTGACACTGGTCAGATCCTCCACTCATGTACTGTATGTTTGTGGCTATTCCGCCCTAGCTCGGCCTCCACTGGCTTACACCAGTGAAGCGCTGAGTGAGAGGCGCTGGGATCCCTTGGATTCCGCTTCTCCCCCACTTGTGGGGGGAACAGCCGAGTCTAGGGTTCCTTTGGCTGATTGTATATAGTTAAGTTTGCTTGTATGATTTTTATTTATTTCCCAACTTGTATTTATCTCTACTACAGGTTGTTGTTTTGATTTGTTTGTTGTTGTTTTTTTGTTTTTATTAATTGTTATTTTCTTGTATATATCTGAATTTATTTATTTCCGATTTTATGTAATTTGACTTTATCAATATTCTGTATATATTGTATGAATGTGTACTACATCACTATTACTTTTGTTCATTATGTAACAAATTGTAATATTTCTCAATGAATAGAAAAAAAAAGAAGTTTTCATTGAGTTTTATTAATTAATTTTTCACAACTATTTCACGACAATATTTCACACATTTCTCAATTCATACACTATAACGTTGTTTTTACACTGTATAGTTTACGCTATTTTTCAAGATCATTCGTTGACCGCCACCATAATCATTTGATAATTTATTACATTTTTTTCCTTTTTAACTTATCATTAAGTATACAAAATTAAAGTGAAAGTTTAATTTTCCAAGTCATGATGAAAAAGAAATTTTAATATGATTTTCATCTCAGCGCGATGTATGTATTCAGAGTGAATGAGGACCTAACATCAAGAAAAGTCCATTTTTTTTTAAATTTATTTACTAAATAAGATTATTTTTATGTTTTTTATATTATTTTTCAATACTCAGGATATCTATATATACAGGATATCTTATAAATGCCTTGTCGTATTGTGAAATGAGATACTAGGCCTTAACAAAAAGGACAAAAAGGTTATACGACCCATAATGGTTGTTAGGGAACAAAATGAACTTATGAGTTTTCTGCTGTTAACCATAGTTTTCATCAGAAAAACTCAAATATATCTACTTGAGGGACGCGCAAGGAAAAACAAGTGCTACCAAATGAAAGGAGAGAAAATTTCTTAGAAAGCTAAGAAGTCATGCCCTCAAAATAAGAAAGTAAGGCTCCCACAACGACAAGTAGAATGTTAAATTTATATATTTCTAAAAAGTCGTCAATGCTCCTTACTTTGTAACTAAGAAACTCATCTATAGAGACCTAAATATCTCACTGTTGCAGACGCGATAGATACATCCCTTTTAATTCCAAACTATCGGCCCACTCAAACCCGCTTTTCCGTAACCTTTCAACTAAATCTATTCCTGATAATCCTCCGAAGTGCCTGAAAAGACGGTGGCCTCGAGACCTGCTTATAAAATAAACTTTGAAGTGCTACCACTGCGTAGCTTCTTCACGTGTCTACTCATGCCTATTATTGTAAATAATCTATTTTACTTATTGTATTTGTAAATATAGTTACGGTTTTCCTCATTACAGTAACCCTGCAATGGGTGTATTTATTTCTACGCGTACCATCTTGAGATACAACGCGTATTTTTATTACATAATATAAATTATGTTACAGAACATTAAGTTACAGAATATAAAAAATTGTATAATAATAATTGGTAAATAAAACTAATAAATATAAACTGATAAATTAATCATTTGTTATAACGAATTAACAAAATAATACTAACTAATTGACTAAACAAGGAAACCAGCAACAAATAATAAATAATTCATTTGTTATAACTACATAACGAAATAATACAAACTAACTTATTGACTAGTATTAGTAACAGTGAAAGTAAATAAAATAAAAATTAATAACGAGTTATTGCCTGTTGCTATTTCTCTAATTCTGCATAGTCTACTCGGTCCAAAAATTCATTAAATTTTGAGAAATATTTTGTAAGAAGGTCACACTTCGAAGGCGGCCACTGGTCTTCGTTAAGCAGGACTGTTGAGATCAGTTTGTGTCTATGTTTGTCCAGTTTATTGCAATCGAATAAAAGATGGTCGTATGTCTGTTCGCTTTTACCGTCACACTTACAGATTTAGTCGTCTGTTAGTTTGAATCGAAATAAATAGCTTCTGGCTCCTCCATGTCCCTTCAGGGATTGTGTCAGTTTTGATTTGTTGTAAATATAGTTGAATAAATCAATAAATTATGTTTAATTTTTTTTTTTCTAAAATTATTCAGAAAATTCAAGGAGCTATAGTCTTCATTTAATTAGCTTTAAAGCGGTGCAAACCCAACCTACCTTCATATTTCAATAAAATATATTAAATATGGGCTAAATTGGTTTAAATCACAATCTTTAAATGGCATATGTTTATTTCATTATTTTAATGAAATGTGGAGACTTGAATGTTAGTATTTTTCTTGTACTTTTCAGCGTAGATTTCACTGTATATAGTTCGCACTATTTTTGAAAATCGTTTCTTGATAGCCACCTGATTTTTTTTCATCGTATTATTTAGTATACACAATTCAAATAAAAATGTAATTTTCAAAAACATAATTTAAAAAAAAAAATTATAATACGTTTTTCGCCCCACCGAAATGTATGTAAGTAGAGTGAATAAGGACCTATCAACAGGCTGAAGCTTATTTATTCCAAGCAGAACCCTACTTTACCTCTTGCCTCATTTTGCCTCATGATGTAGATCCTGAAAGCTTTTCAAATGAAATTTTAATTTTAATACCTCTATCCCTTGAGTAGAGGAAATCTCTTTCCTCTTTGCATTTCCATAGCTCGCTTCATTTACTTCTCGCTATATCATCCCTGACATCTTAATGCACCTTAACTCCATTCCCATTCACAACAGCCTTTTCATACATATCTACGTGACGTGATGAATTTATCCGTCATTATTACACACGACTTGAATGGAATGAGATACTGAGTGGAAGTGAGAGTTCATTGAATGTATTATTAAATCAACAAAAAACACGGACCTCCATTTATAGTCCTGTATAATATCATTTAAGCTAAAAAAAATCCAGTTCCAAACTCAATTCAGCTTGTAATAAGTAATTCATTATTCTTATGGTGATAAATAACCTGCATCTCTACAACCCAAGAAGGTTCTTGGGCTCAATATTTAGAGATCCGTACTGTTTCACGGCAAACGGCCGCCCAAGAGGATGATTAGGACTAGATCACAATCGGTGGCCAGGTTTTCATCTAGTTATCCTCTAGCACAATCACTACCAGCTTCACTCATCCATACAACTCTTCTAGAAGGTTGAATCGGCAGTGGCCCCGAGACGTTTTGTAAATACCTATTCTGGAGCTCTGACTGTCAGATTCTCCCTCATGTGCGGTGTGTTTGTGGATATGGCGCCCTCACTTAGCTTACCCTGGCTCTCACCAGTGACGCGGCTGAGTGGGAGACGCTGGGATCCTTCGGATTCTGCTCGTCCTTCCACAAGTGTCGGGGAGGAGGAGACGGGAAGCTCCGTAAGGGGTTCTCCAGCAAATTGTAAATATTGTATATTAGTATAAGTGTGTTTATTTATTAGTTAACCTAGTATCTATTTAATTTATATAATTTTTTATTATATACCTTTATTTATTTTAGTTTCATTTTATGTTTATATTATTATATTATTATTGTCCATTGTGACGAGTATAATAATATGAAGGCTGGGTGTGCCCCGAGAGGGTATCCATATCCCTGGTTGGTTATTTAACGTCAATTTATAAGGTGGCTAATCGGCTACAGTGGGAGTCCTAAATTCGGGCTATCCAGGATAGGGATCTTTAACGAGTACCTGACATCGCACAGACTCGGGACCACCTTTTTACGTCTCCTTCGAAGGACATCATAACTAAGGATTTTTTACTCCCATTAAAAAATCGTAGGACCACCTGCGGATTCGCACCCGTGACCTTTGTCATAGAAGGCTGTTATGTTTTTTTGACTTTCACACTTACTATATATAGTAAGGGGAAGTATTGCGATCATGAATATTTTCGAATTCCAGTTTTCAACGGAAATACACGTTTTAGGGTCCCCTGAGTCTAAATAACCAAGTCCCGCAAAAAGGTCTGTGTGTGTCCGTGTGTGGCAACTCCCGAGCAGAAACGAAATTTCCTATGAAATTGAAATTTCATATTTAAGAGAAATATTCGCCCGAGACGTTACAAAACATTTTTCATCAAAATGAACTTACCAGAAGGTCCACTTTTTACCATGCATGTTGCACCTTTTTTCGATTTTCTCAAAAACGGTTCCGATGATTTTGATTAAACTCACTATATCGATGTAAAATTTAATAGGATTTAATATCATATAGATTTTATTCTCATAAAAATAGTCTGACAGAGCTTAAATGCCGATATTTTTTTTTAATATTGTAGATTCTATAAAAATAACCATATTATCTTGTTATCATTGATAAATAATAGCTAAATGTGTAAGTTGTGCCAATTCGAAAAACAAATAAAGGAGAAAACTGAAAAAATATTTTTTTTTTATCTAATTTTTTGTTTTTTGAACATAATAACAGTAATATACATGTATAATATACCGTTGGAAAGCTAAGATTTTAGAAAAAATGTTATCTCATACACAAGCTTTTAAAAGTTAATAGAGAGTGATGAAGAGCCGATAAAACTAACTGATTATTTTAGATAATAATATAATAGATTTGTTAATAAAACACATGTTTCTATAGAAATTCTATTTAATTCATTCTTTAATGGTTTCACTCATTCTTATCTCTTACTGTACTTGAAAATATTTAACCGATTTTAAAACCGGAGGTAAGTGAAAGTCGTGTGCCGCCCGCACCAGATTTTTTTAGTATCAAATCACAACATGAAATCCTTTCAATAAGGTCCCTTTCACTGAGCTCATGGTTAACCCAAATGTCGTAATGACAGTCATACCCGGGCTTCTTTAGATGATCAAAAACGGTCGAATCGCAGGCTCTAAACCCCGCAGCTATCTCATGGACAGTAATTCGTGGATTGTAGTGATGGGCAAATACTCAAAAAATTTGAGTACTGATTACTGTAATCAAATGATGCTCGCTGCTGATTACAAAATCTACTCAGCTTTCCTCCTGATTACTTTCAATTTTCCTCTGTAATCAAAATTTTCGTACTTTTGAATACTTGATTACTTTTTTATATGAGGTGGCCAGAATAGAGTATATTACATACATCTATTAAGTTAATTTATATTAATAATTTCATTAAGCCATCTTTTTTTCATATTGTCGATTATTTTAAACATTTCGTTAAAAAATTGATAAGGGTAATTTATTATTATTAAGATGGTGGGTTTATAGATTATTGTAAACTCTTCAGATAAATCGATATCGGGGCCTATTATTATGTTTTTACACTTGGAATTTCATTTTAACTTTTTCGTATTTATTGTATACCAGGCTCGGTAGCTGGGTTCCCAAAGGTTCGTTACCGATTATGCTATTAATTTTAATCGCGCTCGCTCAAATATGGGTTTATTATAACTTTTTCGTATTTATTGGATACTAGGCTCAGTAGCTGCGTTCCCAAAGGTTCGTTACCGATTATACTATTAATTTTAATCGCGCTCGCTCAAATATGGGTTTATTATAACTTTTTCGTATTTATTGGATACTAGGCTCAGTAGCTGCGTTCCCAAAGGTTCGTTACCGATTATACTATTAATTTTAATCGCGCTCGCTCAAATATGGGTTTATTATAACTTTTTCGTATTTATTGGATACTAGGCTCAGTAGCTGCGTTCCCAAAGGTTCGTTACCGATTATACTATTAATTTTAATCGCGCTCGCTCAAATATGGGTTTATTATAACTTTTTCGTATTTATTGGATACTAGGCTCAGTAGCTGCGTTCCCAAAGGTTCGTTACTGATTATACTATTAATTTTAATCGCGCTCGCTCAAATATGGGTTTATTATAACTTTTTCGTATTTATTGGATACTAGGCTCAGTAGCGGCGTTCCCAAAGGTTCGTTACCGATTACACTATTAATTTTAATCGCGCTCGCTCAAATATGGGTTTATTGTAACTTTTTCGTTATTTATTGGATACAAGGTTAAGTAGCTGCGTTATGGAGGGTTCTAACTCGACCATTCTATTAATTATTCGTGTGCTTGCTCCAATATGGGTTTATTATAACTTTTTCGTATTTATCTAATACTAGACTAAATAGCTGCGTTACCAACGGTTCTTATAATTATCACACATAATTTTAATATTTCTCCTTCCAGAATAGATTGATTTTAGTACTAATTTCAGTATTTTGTTTTCGGTTTGGCTGATAAACGTTTTATTAGTTTTAAGTGCGTTCGGATAAAAATTGATTTGTTTTAACTTCTTCGTGTTTCTTTTCTATGCTAATTTCTGTATTGGGTTTTGGGGGGTTTAGTTAGTGAATGTGTTAATGTTTTTTTAGTCAGTTGGTCTAATGTATGTTTATTTCGTGTTTTTTGTAACTTTTCATCTATTGGGTTACCGCTAATCCTTTTCATCAGGATAGAAATCTATCTATTTGGTTAATATTTTGGAGTTTGATAAAAATCAGCTGAACAGAACGATTATATACGCCTATTTTCATTTGATGATAAAAATTCAAACAAAATCTACTTTAAAGCAACCAAATGAAATAATTAATACCATTAACGAAATTCTTTAAAAAGTAAATATATTTTCAAGTATAAAAATAATACGAACATGTTAAAATAAACCTCTGCATTAGTTAGCGTAATTAAAATTAAAAGTATAATCTGTAACGAGCCCTTGGTTACGCAGCGACTGAGCCTAATAGCGAATAAATACGAAAAAGTTGTAATAAACCAATATTGGAGCGGGAACACGAAAAATTAATAGAATGGTCGGGTTAGAATCCCCCATAAAGCAGCAGCTGAGCCTAACAGCGAATAAATACGAAAAAGTTATAATAAACCCATATTTGAGCGACCGCGATTAAAATTAATAGTATATTCGGTAACAAACCTTTGGGAACGCAGCTACTGAGCCTAGTATCCAATAAATAGGAAAAAGTTATAATAAACCCATATTTGAGCGAGCGCGATTAAAATTAATAGCATAATCGGTAACGAACCTTTGGGAACCAAGCTACTGAGCCTAGTATCCAATAAATACGAAAAAATTATAATAAACCCATATTTGAGCGAGCGCGATTAAAATTAATAGTGTAATCGGTAACGAACCTTTGGGAACGCCGCTACTGAGCTAGTATCCAATAAATACGAAAAAGTTATAATAAACCCCATATTTGAGCGAGCGCGATTAAAATTAATAGTATAATCGGTAACGAACCTTTAGGAACGCAGCTACTGAGCCTAGTATCCAATAAATACGAAAAAGTTATAATAAACCCATATTTGAGCGAGCGCGATTAAATTAATAGTATAATCGGTAACGAACCTTTGGGAACGCAGCTACTGAGCCTAGTATCCAATAAATACGAAAAAGTTATAATAAACCCATATTTGAGCGAGCGCGATTAAAATTAATAGTGTAATCGGTAACGAACCTTTGGGAACGCCGCTACTGAGCCTAGTATCCAATAAATACGAAAAAAGTTATAATAAACCCATATTTGAGCGAGCGCGATTAAAATTAATAGTATAATCGGTAACGAACCTTTGGGAACGCAGCTACTGAGCCTAGTATCCAATAAATACGAAAAAGTTATAATAAACCCATATTTGAGCGAGCGCGATTAAAATTAATAGTATAATCGGTAACGAACCTTTGGGAACGCAGCTACTGAGCCTAGTATCCAATAAATACGAAAAAGTTATAATAAACCCATATTTGAGCGAGCGCGATTAAAATTAATAGCATAATCGGTAACGAACCTTTGGGAACGCAGCTACTGAGCCTAGTATCCAATAAATACGAAAAAGTTATAATAAACCCATATTTGAGCGAGCGCGATTAAAATTAATAGCATAATCGGTAACGAACCTTTGGGAACGCAGCTACTGAGCCTAGTATCCAATAAATACGAAAAAGTTATAATAAACCCATATTTGAGCGAGCGCGATTAAAATTAATAGCATAATCGGTAACGAACCTTTGGGAACGCAGCTACTGAGCCTAGTATCCAATAAATACGAAAAAGTTATAATAAACCCATATTTGAGCGAGCGCGATTAAAATTTAATAGCATAATCGGTAACGAACCTTTGGGAACGCAGCTACTGAGCCTAGTATCCAATAAATACGAAAAAGTTATAATAAACCCATATTTGAGCGAGCGCGATTAAAATTAATAGCATAATCGGTAACGAACCTTTGGGAACGCAGCTACTGAGCCTAGTATCCAATAAATACGAAAAAGTTATAATAAACCCATATTTGAGCGAGCGCGATTAAAATTAATAGCATAATCGGTAACGAACCTTTGGGAACCCAGCTACCGAGCCTGGTATACAATAAATACGAAAAAGTTAAAATGAAATTCCAAGTGTAAAAAAAACACAATAATAGGCCCCGATATCGATTTTATCTGAAGAGTTTACAATAATCTATAAACCCACCATCTTAATAATAATAAATTACCCTTATCAATTTTTTAACGAAAAGTTTAAAATAATCGACAATATGAAAAAAAAGATGGCTTAAAGAAATTATTAATATAAATTAACTAAATAGATGTATGTAATATACTCTATTCTGGCCACCTCATATAAAAAGTAATTAAGTACTTAAAAGTACTCAAATTTTTTGAGTATTTGCCCATCACTAGTGGATTGTTTGTAATGACTGTCATAATATCCTCGAGACAAGAGTTGAACTCCGGCCAGCCAGGGTTTGGTTTTCCAAATTGAAATCTCTTTATCTAAACCGCGAAAACCACTTCTGAACCGTGCTATCAGTAGTTAAATCGCTGCTGTACACGGCACGAATCTTATTGCAGTTTGGGCTGCGTTTTTCCCTTCTTTTTTTTTTAAATAACAGCATAATATACCGAGAATGAACTGAATTGTTACTCACTCAATGTTGGTTTGCAATTAACTACACTACTGAGCCTTAATAAAGACGAATTCAGTGTGTAAACATAGTCAATTACATGAGAATTAAAGGCATATAAAAAAAATTAGCTTTGTGATTATTTTTAGTAGACAAAATTAAAAGGTTTTTTTTTTTGTTTTAATTATATTTTATTGAATTTTACAACGTATATTACATAAATACAATAAGTAAAGCGATGAATTATAATAAAAGGCGTATAAGGCTTGTGAAGAAACTACCCAGCGGTAATACTTCGATGTTTATTTAAGTAAGTAGATCCCGAGGCCATCTTCTTTTCAATCGCCTCGGAGGTTTGTCAGGAATATGCGAGGTTGATAGGTTGCGGACAAGAGGGTTTATATGAGTTGGGAGTTTGGAATTAAAAGTGGTATATCTGGTATGAGAAAGGTCTGCCACAAATGGGATATTAACACTTTGACGACCAGAGCGGGCGTATACGCCCGCTGGCTTAGTCTACCCCTGGCCTGCTCCCTGGTTCATGTGCGGGGCGAGAGGGACCACAGCGGGCGTATACGCCCGCTCCCCCGCTATCACTACCAGCCTCCATGTATACGCCCGCTACACAATCGGTTTTCCTCATCCACAAACCTTAGCTCAAAGAACCAGACGCCCTCTATATAATTGATTTTCTTGTGATAACCGACCGTGTTGGGTCCTAGAAACATTTTAATGAACTTGGGTTGTACTTTTTTTTCTCAGTTTTTTATGATATTGTAAATATAGACACCAGTGGCTATTCTCGATGTTAAAACAAAAAAAAATTGATCAATTTATTTTTAAACAATTAATCATAGCAAATGATCATATTAAATAATGTACAAATCAGTCATCTGTCACCTTTTCTATGAATTACTCTAATATACGTGCTTGAACAAAATAACTTTTTTACTTTATTTTTTGTACTTTTTGCTTCCTAAAATTTTAAATAGCACCCCTTACAGTATATTCTAACTTTATGAAAGAGCCCTAGTTTTTTTTATCAAATCTGTGCGACTGAAGAGATCGTCAACTAGCTGAAGGTGAAGGAGTGGAGTCACTAAGATGATCTTTTCAAGAAGCGCCCTTAGAACCTCTTCTTTAAAATTTGTTATGTTCTATAAATTTTCTCGCCTAAAGCTGTTATGAAAAACTAATGTATTTAGTAGAGAGGCCCCAAAAATAAGATCAATTGGAATTTTGTGATACCACTAACGGGTTCGCCGTAAGCTTGAGGAATAAGACGACATTTGGTCAGAGGTATCGATTGACGATTTTCCACTGTTATAATCGACAACTATCCTTGGTTTTGTAATGGTTCTTCCACTTCGAGTCACGACTTCAGTCATTTCATCCATGTGTTCAGTAGAGAGCATACGGACATCTCTTTTATTCTTCAGAGGGCACGCACGCCCTCTAGTAACTTCCCCGTGGGACCGCAGCGGGCGTAGGCGCCCGCTACATTTAATAATTGTTTCATTTAACTTAACGTAACTTATATCACAATTTTGTTAATACAATGTGTTTTTCGAGTGAAATAAAACACAAATAGCTGATAATAATGTTTTGGGCCATTGAACTAAAATAGCCCATTAACTAAAATAGTTTTGGTCGGTCCCAGTTGGAACCGCTGCAGCGGACTCATACGCCCGCTATGGTCCACAAGAGAAGGTGCACCAAACACGCGTGGTCGTCAAAGTGTTAAGGTCGTTATGGATGATTTTATTTGTGACGAAATAAGGAGCATTTAGGATTTTGCGAAGGATTTTGGATTGTAAAGATTGGATGCGGGAGGAATTAGATGGCTTAGTAGAGCCCCAAAGCTCGATTCCATATGTCCAGATTGGTCTGATGACAGTGATATAAATGAGCTTTTTGTATTAAATTGGAAGTTTTGAACGTTTGTCTAGTAAGTGTTGTAGTAATCGGTATCTACGGGCAGTTTCCTGTCGTTTTAGTCTCGTGTGAGGGTTCCATGTAAGACGTTTGTCAAGATGGAGTCCTAGGTATCGGATTTGTTCAACAGGTATGAGTGGCGTATTATTAAAGGATACGGTAGGGCAGGAGGTCATCGGTTTTCGACGAAGGGTAAAGGTAATTTGGTGGGATTTTTTAGCATTTATTTTAATCCTCCAGTTCTGACACCATTCCTCAATGGCTGTGATTGTGAATGAAGGATTTGGGATGCAGCGGTTGGATCGTTATGGACGGATAACACACAAGTGTCATACGCGTAAGTTGTAAGGACAGTGCTAGGATGGTGTGGGATATCAGCTGTATATACCGTATAAAGGATGGGACCTAAGATACTACCCTGAGGTACACCTGCAGACTGAGAAATTATGGAAGAGTAGGAAAGGTTATGATTTACTTGAAAGGTTCTATTAGTGAGGTAGGAACGGATTATGAGGAAGTATGTTGCGGGAAGGAATTGACGGAGTTTATAACGGAGTCCTGGGTGCCAGACTCGGTCGAACGCTTGTTCCACGTCGAGAAAAGCACCCGTGCAAAACAAACCTCGCTCCAATGTGGAGGATATAACATCCAACACACGGTGGCATAAATTAAAAGGTAAATTTTATTTTGAAAATCTTACGAGCTTTTTAGGCAACCCAATATATTCCATATACAGGTATTGTGCATTTCCGAGTGTCAGTGTCTATAGAAATTCTGACTATTTAGTATTTAATTTCTATTAGTAAATGAAGTGCACTATTACTGCTAAGTCTAAAACTTATAAATCCTGAAATAAACTATACTTAGGAGAGTAAGATTCAATTAGATGAGAATAAAGGCCTTTAAGAGACAGAGAGAAAGGCAAGAAGCCAGTATTACACACGGTGTATAAGATAACAATGTAGGTACCACAAAGAGGTAGGGGCACAAAGCACAGGTTGAATATCTGTTCTCTGGAGATAAGCTCCTGAAAGGAAGAACTTTACGGTGAAGGAGGACTTTAATTAAGTCTTTTTATTATAAAACATAATGTGAGCACTATTTCGTGTGCATACTTTACGTTTTCTTTAATAAAACTCATAGAATGGTGTGGATGATCTTACAAAAAAACATTTCTTTTAACAAAATAATTTAAAACTTATTTATTAACAAATAGAATCCTTGATTCCTTAGTGCATATTATCTATTCATAAATCTAAAAATAACAAAAGGTTAACAAGTATTGAATCCAATTTAGAGTTACGTCGTTTTTTTTTTTATTCTATAAGATGAGATCAAAAAATCTTAAATGTGTTTTCGTTGAGTGATTCACCCTGAGATTCCACAATCTGAATATTATTGTTACTTAACAGTTGAAATGATTACAGTATGATTATGTTCCTAAAATTTAAATATAAACAAAAGTTTTTTTTTCTCTTTATTTATTGATTTGCACCTGTTAGCAGTATGTGACAATCAGCAAATAGGATAGAATAATAAACAAAATAATGACATGTCAGGCACGAGGAAGGACAGTACCCAGCAGCACGTCTTCTCGTCAGGTTTTTTTTTTTTATGTATGGTGTCCATCATGTTTTAAATGATTGAAGTCTTTATTTTACGTCGGATTGTTAATAAGGCTATCAATGTACGATTAGGGACCATTCGGAGCGTTCATAGCTTGAGTGAAGTAAGCGAGCTCTTGGAGAAGGCTCAAAAGAGTCTGAATAAGATTATTCAACCCTCTAAACTAGTTGAAACTATTTAGTTGTTTCATTTAATGACCGCCACCCGGACTAATTCCTTCCAGTAATTCTCAGCGGTCAACTAATTATATCCACAATGATGTGAGTATTTTAATATTGAGAAAATATTTCAATACTTGTCATATTGAATGGTTTCTATTCATGACGATAAATATAATAGTGTTATGTTTAACTAATGAATATTGTACTAGAATAATGTTGAAAAAAAAAAACACTTAAATAAAACGATTTCATAATATGAAGGTGTTTACGAACTTCGGTTTGGACTTATATTTAATTTTCAACATGCAACCTATATTACAGTGTTTTTTTTTTTAACTAAAGAAGAAAAAAATGGAAAAAAAAGATACTCTCCATAAAGAGCAGCAGGTATCACATGAGAATTATATTAGGCAGCAACAGGTCTTAGCCAACATAAAGCAACAGGCTTCCATATATCACCATTAAACTTTCGTACTTATCGACACAAGCCAAATTCAATGAAAAATTTGAATAAATGTGTTCTTTATTTTGAAATTTCAGGTAAATTTAATTTTTTATGTTGATGAATTTGATCCAATCAAATATTTTTGTTTTTGTCTACTTAATGAAAATAAATTTTTTTATTAAAATAAATAAATAATGATGTTTCTTAGTTTTTGGTTAGTGTTTGTAAATACTACCAGAATACAATATTTAATTATGCCGAATTTTCAGTATTCTGTTATTTGAAACAATTAACATTGTGAGATTACATTGCGTGGAATAATTTTCACGTAAAAAGGCGAAGACACAAACCGACAGTGGTCATTGTTATGAAAATTAATATTATAATTTATTTTATGAGAGAACTTAAACTGCTATAAGTTTTTCATTAATTTTTATGTTTGTTTTTTTTATTTTCAATATGTAATATTTTTTTGAACAATGAGTATTTTTTTAAAACATGCGGTTATGTTTAATTTTCTAAAGATTTTTTATATTGAGTGATTCATTTTCTATGACCACAACCGGATATTAATGTATTTTAAGGAATCATATTGTCTACATTAGAATGCTTCGTTCCTCCCTAAACATCATTAGACATTCATTCATTAATTTATCTCTTTAGCAGGTTACTAAATCAATATATTTTCTTATGCTCCAGAATATCATCTTATAAAAATATAATTCAGTACTTAGTAAGGTAGCTTACTCACCTGTGATCTAGCCTTCATACATTAAATTATTACAAAAAAAAAAAAAAAAATCTAAAAAAATGCACTTCACACTAGAAACATAAAATAAAAATTTGCAATGCTAATTTCGAAAGATGATTTCTTTTAAATATTAGAATTTTTAATAAGTATATATACCTTAAAATTCTAACAAACTTAAAACGTATGAAGATCCAATAAATAAAAGTCGAATTTCGAATAAAGCGGTATTGAATTTATCAGTAGATGTAAGTATGTAGCAATGAACAAACTTTCACATGGGGAGATATAGAGGTATTTTCGGGTTTATTACTTTTTTTTTATAATAATAACAATAATAGGCTTACCGAAGCCGAAGGATCGATGCCGATACCACCAAACTCCGCCTGCACCGACTCGTCCAATGTTACCGTTCAAGCCCAAGCCCTCTAGGTCAGCCTTAACGCAATCTTCCCATCGACGTTTAGGCCTACCTTTTGGACCTCTGCCAGCCGAATCAGCGAATACAAACTTTCTCGGAATCCGTTTCTCACTGAACCCAACAACTTTACTCGCCCATTTGAGTCTCCGCGATGCTAACAACCTTCTAAGCTCCCCTGTGGACTCATCTTTCTTCGGCCCAAATATTTTACGCAGTACCTTATTTTCGAAAATCTTAAGCCGCTGTTATTGCTTCAAAGTAAGCGGCCATTTTTCACACCTGTGAAGAACCGTCAGAAGAATATTGGTTTTATAAATTCTAACCTTTAAGTTTTTAGACAGAAGCCGCGAGCTAAGTAATTTAGCAACTGAATAATAACACGCATTTCCCACCTTTAACTGGGACTTTATATCTTCCTGAATAATACTTTTTTTTGTATGTTATTAAATTATAAAATTGCAATAAGTATGAATAATATATTTCTTTTTTCTATCTATCCCTACCTTGCCTTTTCTGACTATAGGAGAGTTCCTCGGAGAGGACAGGAGATTAATGCCGAGTTAAAAGCCCTCTGACACCGAGACACAAACACGTAATAGTTTTAAATTAAGTTTTCCGTCATCTGGGAGCGGCGTGGTCTATTGGATAGAGCGCTAGTCTGCTGTGCTCCGGGTCATGGGTTCGAATCCCTGCTGTGGCAGAATATTATTTATCCTGTTAATTTAGTCGGGGGCGGCCCTAGGGTATGGAGACCCTCCTGGGGTAGACCCAGCATCTATAAAGTGGGTACCCGAATTAATTGGGGGAAAACCTGGCGGCGATTAAGTCCTCCCCAATAGCCCAAGACCCTCCATGGGTTGTAGTGGTACAGGTTTTTTCCGTCATCTGGTTGCTGGGTAACGTGTTTTTGTAGCAACCCGCGCCTAACCTCCCTCCCCTAATATACTCTAACTAAATTCTGTCAATTTATTTTAAATCAGCCATTTTTTTTCAATTTAATTATTTCGAAGTAGAGGTAATCTTTGACCCAGCGTAGATCCCAGATTACAAGAAAATATTAATTACTATAAATATAAGTTTGTTAAATATGTTATTAAATATGTTATTTAACTTAGAGAAGTAATAACACTAATTAATATATATGAATACCAATGAAATTGTAGAACACATCTATCTTATAAATTATAAACACTTTTTGAAAATCCAGACCTAAACGAAAATGAATTTCGTTTTCCTTCACTCTTGATCAGACCAGACCAAACATTTTTCTCTTAGTGAAGACAAATCACCTTGGCGATTATGGAAATGTAGTAAATTAAAACAGAGCAGTTCCGTAAATCGGGAGTGGGATTAGCATACTGATGGCAGGAGTTAGTCCTGTCCAATCCCCTTTGTCCAGGTCCAAATCCTCCCTTCTCATTGGCTGCGGCTTTAGCCAATGGCTTAATAGACAGGGCTAAGTTGGCTTCATCTAGTTGATTCCAATTAGACATTTCTATTTAGATTGTAAATGAAACCCGACAGGAGGAATCAGAAGGGCTCAATCTAAACCAGGATCTCTCCAGGGACAGTATAAAATATTTTTTATTTTAAGAAATTTACAACTGTATAAAATAAATGCAACAAAGTAATTAGGCTTTATATATTATTAGAACACATGGTAGTGTTGAGAAGAAACTACCCATTGGTAGCACTCCAATGTCTAATTTATGTCAGGAGGTCCAAATAGGCCTGATAATTGTTATATAAATGAGTTTTTTGTAGTAAGTAGGAAGTATTGAGCGTTTGACGATAAGTGTTGTAGTAATCTGTGTCTACGAGCAGTTTCATGTCGTTTGTATGAGGATTCCATGTTAGGCGTTTGTCGAGGTGGAGTCCTAAATACCGAATCTGTTCAACAGGAGTAAGTTAGATATTGTTAAAGGATACGGTGGGGCAGGAAGTCTTTATTGATGGGATTTGTTAGGATTAATTCTCCAGTTTTGACACTATTCTTCAATGGCTAATAGGTTTAAAATATTAAAATTTAGTTTATCTGTTTCTAAATCTGATCGTAATTAGCGAATAAGTTCAAAGATTAAACTGCCACATGATCAAACGTAGAAGACAGTACCAAAACTAATTGGGACTGTTAGACCAGAATGATATATTGCTTTTATAAAAAATCTACAAACCACTCCCTCTGATTAGCATTGAAGCAAAGAATGGTTTGGGTTTATGAATGGCCAGATGGACGTTAAAGTAAATAATATGGCTGCTTATATTTATGGCTCCTAATCCGAGGTGTTACGGGTTCACAACATTCACAGTGATTTGGTTTAAACTGTAATTTGTTGACTATTTTAAGACAATACGCAATGGGTATAATTTTCACTAATTTCACTTGTCCTGTTTATCTGTATATGAAATGTATATGAAAATATACTGTTTATTTTATTACCATTCTAATAATATTCCCCACATACGTATTTTCAATTTTATCGGGTAATATAATTACAAACTTGCTTAATTTCATAGTTATTTGGTGCGGATTGTGCAGTAGTTTCTGTAATATTATATTTCTCTTGTTTAAATATTTTTTAAATAACCCGAATTTTCGTATCAGGAAATTATAAAATATATATATATATATATATATATATATATATATATATATATATAGAGAGAGAGAGAGATATATTATATATATATATATATATTATACATTTATAGCTTACTGCTATTCGTCTACATCGAAGTCTATATTGCAAAATATAGTGAAAGAAAATATATATATATATATATATATTTTTTTTTTTTTATTATACATATATATATATATATATATATATATATATATATATATATAATAAAAGGAAGTTAAGGTGTGCATATTTGAGTGTGAAATGTTAAATATAAGATGTGTTTAAACTAAATTTTAAACTATATCACTGTTAATCTATCTTGTGGTGCCGTAACGGTTTGGTTTGGGTGCCTAAAATATAAACGATCATCCTATTTCGTGCTAATAGCCGTGCCTAAATTCTAATCAATCTTTCCTTTAAGGAAAATCAGAAGGAGAGGGTTACAGATTTTTAGTAATATTTTTACAAGAATGATAATACGTTTAAGAAAAGGTTTTACTTTTTTTGTTATATGAAAACACTTTTCATCCTGAAATCCCTCATTATATTGAAACTTGTTTTCTTTATGGATGAGAGTTCAACCAAAGTTAAAAATATTATAAACAAGAGAAATATAATATTACAGAAACTACCGCACAATCCACACCAAATAACTATGAAACTAAGCAAGTTTGTAATTATATTAGCCGATAAATTTATTACAATCATTCTTAAATAAGTATAGCAATTATATCATGTTATAATAATGGTCGTTTTCTCCATATTGAGAAAGAGAAAGTATGGTAGGAGAAAAAAAAAAATGGATTTTAACAGCGTATTGAAATACGTATGTGGGGAATATTATTAAAATGGTAATAAAATAAACAGTATATTTTCATATACATTTCATATACAGATAAACAGGACAAGTGAAATTAGTGAAAATTATACCCATTGCGCATTGTCTTAAAATAGTCAACAAATTACAGTTTAAACCAAATCACTGTGAATGTTGTGAACCCGTAACAGCTCGGATTAGGAGCCATAAATATAAGCAGCCATTTCGTTTACTTTACCGTCCATCTAGCCATTCATAAACCCAAACAATTCTTTGCTTCAAGGCTAATCAGAGGGAGTGGTTTGTAGATTTTTGATAAAAGCAATATATGATCTAGAGTTTCCCATTTAAATGATTTGATGAGATCTTTAGTCCGATGGACCACATCTGGACGAGCATTGTCATGCAGCAAAACGATACCCCTACTCAACTTGCCACGTCATTTGTTCTGGATTGCACGACGCAGATTTTTAGTACAAGTCAGGTGGCAGAATTTTTTGAGGAGGATATTCTTTAATTATGTAGAAAAGTAGATTAAGGTACAGGCTTTCATGTAAAAATAAAATTATTGCGATATCTTTGCGCGTCTTTGTTTAATTCCAAAACGGTACTTACTTAAAACATGCCTCGTAAAAAAAAAAATTAGATTAAAAAAATGCCGAAGAAAAACGTTTTAATGTACTCAAGCTGGAGACAATGATATATTTCTATAAAAGAATCCATTTTTTGGTATTATTTTATTTAATTATTTGAACAATGCTTAATGTAGGTGATTTATTATATTCTGAAACGCAAAATTCCATAATCTAACACATTTGTATTTACTTTTTTTAAACTTATTAATTAAGAATTAATACAATCGGCGACACTCTGAGGTAATTATTAAAGCTATAAAAAATCATTAATTTTATATGTACCATGTGAACAGAAGTAAAACAAACAAACATAGAATGAAATAATAATATTAACTTTGGCCAAATTTATACCTATATATTGGGTTGATGCAAAATTAATGCAGGTTTCCTCTATTGCAATATCTTAATTCCAATTGTGTAAACAAAGCTAATCCTAACATTGATCATTATTATACCAAAACAAACCTTATGTAATACCCTCTCTTTCACCATGAATTTGTTTAGTAAAATCGTTTTGTTCAGTGTGTTCAAAGGTCTTGAATCGAAAATGTCAAAGTGCGATTTTCGTCAAATTTATTTTACGAATTTAAATTAGGGCGCAGCGCTGCGCAAACGGCTCGTAATATTAATGAAGTGTGGGGTCAGGGGGCTATTAATGAGTGCACGGTGCAGCGTTGGTTCCAGAAGTTTCGCAGAGGAGATTTCGACCTCGAAGACAAGGAAGGTCGGGGCCGTCATCTTGCTCTGGACAACGACCAGCTGAGGTCAAAAGTGGAAGAAGACCCAACCAAAACCACACGAGAAATGGCGGCGGAACTCGGAACTCAAAAATTGCAACGTCTTTGCCCAGCATTGATGAATCGGCCCCTTCCTATATCCTGGCTCCACGATAACGCCAGACCACACGTTGCACAACCAACGCTTCGACGACTGCACGAGTTGGGCTACGAAGTTCTCCAACATCCGCCTTATTTACCTGACCTCTCTCCTACAGACTTCCACTTTTTCAGGCATCTGGACAACTTTTTGAGGGAGAAAAATTTTCAAAACCAGGACGACATTGAAAATTCTTTTCGTGATTTGATTGAGTCCAGGGATTCGGATTTTTTTTCTGGTGGAATAAGAAAGCTTGTTGAACGTTGGCAAAAGTGCATTGATTCAGATGGAAATTATTTTGATTAAATATATATGGTTAAAGTAAAGATATGGCGTATTTACAATACCTACTAAAAACCTGCATTAATTTTGCATCAACCCAATACAATATTTACATATTGTTCCTTGTTGCAGATGTGAAAGCATAATCAGAAAAGATCTCAGCGCCTCTTATTCACAGGTTAATCTAATTTAAAAAATAATTTATAATTTTTATTAAAAAAAAAAAAAAAAAAAAAAAAGGTAGTAGTCCAAATTAATTATTGTATGACTTATTTTATTATTTTAAAGAAATCCTAATAGCTTATTTTACCACCCGATATTACTTCAACTATCTGAAATTCCTTAAATGAATGTTGTTGTTTGTTTTTTTAATAAATTATACAATCTGCCACATTCTGGGGCAGGACGTAAATGAATTAATATAATAAATACATTAAAAAAAAACTAATATATATATATATACACCTACTTCTTAGTGATAAACCTTTTTATTCTAACAGTGATACTATATAACCAAAATATGTCCAGACTTTATAGTCTCTAAAAATAATTAGGCTTATACCATGGTAAGGAAAAGTATTCAAGGCGAATCAGGCGTAAACATTTCGCAGCGAAGTACATTGCCGAAGTTCACTAAGTCCCCTGAATAATTACTTGGGCATTATAAAGTTGATAACCATGATGATGGAACGTGAATTACTCATAAAGGCGAGAAGGAAACGATGTTGAGTTGTCTCATTTATATTTCAGAACATTTATTAATTTTTTTAAACATTAATGACAAAATCAAATAACCATTTATTACATTTAAAAATAAGAATAAAAATCTGGTGCGGGCAACACACGACTTTCACTTACCTCCGTTTTTAGAATCGATTAAAGAATTTTCAAATACAGTAAGAGATAAAAATGAGTGGAACCATTAAGGAATTGATTAAATGGAATTTCTACAGAAACATGTATTTTATTTAAAAAATCTACTGTATAATTTATGAATATAGAAAACTGTATGATCTAAGGTTCTTTAATAAATATTTTTTCATTTGGTAAAAAGTGGCGTAGATGTCAAAAAATGGTAAACATTTGGCGATAAGTCAAGAAAGTAGGACGGATAGACAGATAAATGTTTCGTTATTGTTTTGTAAAACAGGTAAGGCGCAAATATATAACACTGATTTTATTTGTCGTCATTTAATTTGTTACGAATTAACAGCTTTCAACTTTTTGAGTCTTGAGGTGTCCATCGATGGTCGAATTTCCCTGCAAGCTCTCCAACAGTTGTTGAGGGATTTTCTCATCAAAATGCCACAGAGGTAAGTGAACAAACCATTTCTTTTGGAAGAGGATTAATAATTGTCAATATTCAAACAAATTAATAATCCAGCAGAAGTAAACAGCTTACCAAATAAAGGAAAATTTAAAAAAAAAAAAAAAAAAAATCTGAATCCTGTATTATTCTTACGATAAAACAAACTGATTTTAGCAGATAATAATTTAATAGATTATTTAATAAAATACGTGTTTCAATTTAAACTCAATTTAATTAATTCCTCAACAATTTATTTGTATCTCTAAATATATTTAAAAATTCTTAAATTAATTTTTACAAGAGAGGTAATTAAATGACGTATGTTACGCGCACCAGATTTTTTTTTTTAAGTTAATCTAGTTTTCGATACTAAGAAAACAGTGACAGACCTTGACTGACTTAGCCCGGCAAGACAGATACCTCTATGTCCCTTGATGCTGTATTCAGGTCAACAGCGATCAATTGGAACCGCAATCAACTAATCAAGGGAGCAAGTGTTGATGTTAGACAAGTTTGGAGTGAGTACCAATATTGATCAACGGCTTTCTATAAACAGCTCTCAAAGAGGTCGAAGTGACTCTTAGAAATTTAAGTCTGCAAATAACATAAGTTTACATTGGGCAAAACATTATTACTTCCACTTGCCTATATATATATATAAAAGAAATACAAAAAAAAAACAAAAAAACAAGATAAAGAATCCCGATCATGAACATTTTATAATTCGAGTTTTCAAAGGAAATGTATATCCTCATTCCCTTAAGTCTAATAAACAAGTCCTACGAAAAGGTCTTTGTGGGTAAGTTTGCGGTTAGTCTTTTGTTTTGTTTTTAGTGTTTCCTTAAATTTATTTATTAGCATATATAACTGTATAATGGAACAAAACATATACATATAGACATGTATATATGTATTATAAACATATAGACATGTCGACAATGCCAGCCTGCGTCACTCATTCTGATATTTATCCTGTATACAAGTACATTTATTCTTTATTGACTTTTGATTTTGTCAATTTCTTACTGTGTACTATGTTATGTATCTTTATATTACTTATCGTGTAATTTAGTCTTGTATTTACTTGCCTTAATTTAATATCTTCAATATATGAATTTGTATTCCTTATTGCTTTTGGTTTAGTCAATTACAGTTTATTTCTGTGTACTGTTGAACTGTTTCTTGTAATTTTTATTTATATTAATTATGGATTATGTAATTCAATTTTATATTTGCATGCTTTAATTTTATATCTTGTATATATGTATATGTATTCCTTACAGCTTTTTAGCTTAGTCAATTACTGCTTCATACTGTGTTACTTTCTTTATAATTGTATTTTATATTCCTTATGTATTGTATTGTTTTTGTTGTGTAGTGTGTTACTGTTTCTTTATAACTGTATTTTATATTTCTTATGTATCATATAATTTTTTTTTTTGCTGTATAGTGTGTTACTGTTTCTTTATAAAATTGTGTTATATTATTCTACTTGCTTATAGTGACTTCTACTTGCACTGTAATATGTCTGTGTTTTGATTCAAATAAAGAAGTTTATAAAAAAAAAAAAAAAAAACCAGTAAATTTAAGTAAAATATAGGAAGGCATAAAACATATGTAGAGAAGCTTCCCATTGGAAGCACTCTAAAAATATTCTTTACTAGAGGTCTTGAGGCCATCTCCTTTCAGACGGCTCAGAGAATTATCAGGAATTGAAGAGGAAGTAATCAGCACCACACGGAACATTAAGGTCTTTATGGATGAGTTTATTCGTTAAAAAGTAAAGAGCATTGAGGATTTTGGATTGTAGGGATTGGATACGGCAAGAATTTAATGGTTTAGTAGAGCACCAAAACTGTAATCCCTGAGTCCATATAGGCTGTATAATAGCCACGTATATGAGTCTTTTGTAGTTAAGTGGATGAATAGAACGTTTGTCTAGTAAGTGTTGGAATAGCTGAAAACGTCGAGCAGTTGTCGTTTCAGTGTTGTATGAGGGGTCAAAGTAAGGCGCTTGTCAAGGTGGTATCCTAGATTTCAGATCTGTTCAACAGTAACTCGCAGAATGTTGTTGAAGGACGCTGCATGGCAGGATGTAATAGGTTTACGACGAAGGTAAAGGTAATTTGTTGGAATTTATTTAAATTTTCCAATTTTGACATCAAACTTCAAGGTCTTTGATGTAGGATTGGAGAGAATGTGAGTTTCTGTGTGTGTCATCAGCATAGGTAAAGCAAAGTATTAGATTGGAATAGGATGTCAGCTGTATAAACTGTGTAAAGAATGGGTCCTAGGATACTGCCTTGAGGAACACCAGCAAACTGACTATTACGATTTACTTTGAAGGACCTGCTAAAGAGGTAGGACTGGATGCTAAGGGAGTATGTGGGGAGAAGAAACCTTCGGAGTTTGTAAAGCAGTCCTGGGTGCGGTGTGAGGAGTGGTTAGTCTTAATTTAAAAACTAAAAATTTGTACAAAACTCAAATTTCAAATAAGTATTCAAATAGTTCAAACTCTCTGTATTTAATATAGAGTGTTTTTACTAAACTCAATGAACAAGAAATGCATTGAATGTTTATAGAATACATTTTATACCTTTTCCGAATTTTCTCAAAAATAGCTGCTGTGATTTGTTTATTAAATGTAGTATATACATCGGGATTTTTATGATAGATAGTTTTAATTTTTATTGAAATAGTCTGACAGAGGCTTAAATGCCGAATTTAAAAAATTGCTTATCTTAAAGCATTCTCAATTTTGAACCATCATTACCTTGGGCATAGAAGGCTGTTATGCTAACCGCTACAACACAGATGACTCTTCTCAAAAATAAATCCATATAAGTAAGGAGAGAAATATGAAAATTCCATAAATTTAAGTTATATTTGAATTAATTAATATATATTTATTTGTTCAGTCCATGCCACTATATGCTATATGCGAAGCAGTGGCGGTTCCACTAGTTAATAGGGGTACTCACTACGTTTGCTATAGCATGCTATTTGTGTTATTTTGCTAAACCCGTCGAGTTTCTAGAGTTATTTCCTGTATAAAATTGATTGGTTTAGCACAATAGCACAAATAGCATGCTATAGCAAACGTAGTGAGTACTCCTATTATATATATATTTCCAGGCCGCGTTTAGAAAATGATATCATATAGTTTAAACACTATTGCTTCTCCTCCCTCCGCAATGATTTTCAACTTACTTGGCTTTATATAACAGAAATCCTGAATGTAAGCCATTGATAATAATTTACCTCATATTATTTAATCGAAATTCTATACCACTAATGTTTAACAATATAAAATAAACGGGAAAAAACAGTCCTACTTAATTCTGTCCTCCATCAAAAGTTTTAGGTGCTTTTACTGTTGACATTATTCGTACAATTGACTCTTCCTTCGTATACTGTACAGGATTGGATTTTTATTACATACATGATCCTCTATAAAGTTTAGGAAAAAATAACCAAATAAGCTATTAAAAACAAATTCTCAATGTTGTCCTTTGCGAAAAAACAAAAACGTCCTTTGTTAAAGATTATTTTTTTTACTTGTTGTGGGCGGAGGGTAATCCTTTAATGTATTGTCCTTCCTTTGTATACCTCCATCAAACCCCCCGCTCCTATGTATCATCTTAATTACCTTTTTACTTTGTCATGCAAACAAGACCGTTTAAATCTCCCATGTATCCCAGGAAATTCGTTGCGTAAAAGAAAAACATGCATGCATCTCATTTCCTTACATGATGGAATAATTATTTGTTTAGCTATTTCATACGTAATTAATACAATTAATTGAAAATTAAGTTATGACGGAGAAGTGGTCACCAGGAACTTATTTTGTTTGTGGGCCTACACCTAGACCATTAAAAACAATATGACGACCAATAAATTAAAAAAAAAAATTAATTTATTGAAATTTACAACTGTATTATTGTATTATTATAGGCTCCAATTTACTTCTTAAAACCCTCTCTCCAATCCCAACACTGTTCCCCAATAATAATCCAATAACCTTCCACCATACCGTTTAAAGCCTTGGGATCACCCTCGATCAAACTCTTTCTTGGAAGGACCATGTCTCTGAAATCTCTCGACGCACCATATCCACCTTAAACTCCTAAATCAACACTGTCACCTACTTCCATTTGAAACCCGCAGACTCCTGGTTTGCTCCTTAATATTCCTCCACTTCGACTACCGCTGTGCGGTGTACAGTGGTGTCTCTGGGGATCTTGAAGTAAAACTAAAACGATTATTCAACTGCTTATTACGTTTCATCTTCGGGATATCCAGGGACACTTCAGTCACCCACTTCTATGAAGAGTTGAAGTGGCTTTACCCTTCCTACCGATGTAAATACTTCCTGGCAACCTTTCTCTTTCATGCTCTCCAATTCCGCCGCCCATCCTACATTTTAGAAATGCTTTTAATCTAAAGCATTTCTTCCTCCGTCCACTAACGAAACACTCGTTTGCGGCCTTCAGACCTGTATGTAACGCCCCATCGAACCGCAGCTTTCGACAGATCGTTCCTCGTCCGTATGGACTTCTATTTCTTCATATATTCGTCACTCTGATACTCTTTCTACCTTTGAATCCCGTCTATTCAATCACTTCCTTTCTATCCAATTCCCAAAGAGCCCTTAATAAAAAGCTGTAAAAAACATAGAAACGATAATTTAAATATAATATTTTATTTATGTAGTATTTGCCCATTTATTACCATATATATATATATATATATATATATATATATATATATATATATATATATATATATATATATATATATATATATATATATATTTATTTTTTTTTTTTTTTAATCTTTTCCTCCTATGGTAACCCCAAAGAAGGAGAGTTTATTAATTTTTTATATACATGTTCCATGCCTATTCTTAGGCACACTACACGTAATCTATGTTATATTTCACAAATTATTAAGTTTACATTATTTGATCTTCATTTTAAACATTAAATATATCGAAAAATAGCAAAAATAAGATTAATTTAACATCAATCAAAAATAACTTACAAAAGAAAATAATGTTAATTACACCTTTCAATATTTTTCAAAATTAGAATAAAGCAACTAAATATATAAAAACAAAAAAGAATGAATTAAGCACAACAAGAATTACATAGACTGAACTGCCATCCTACAATCAGTATTAAGTTGGTTGAAGTCTATTTTGTTAACAAAATTTATAAAATATATATATATGGACATTTTTATTTTATTTTTTCTAGTTTTCTTATTAATTATTATAAGGTACCTTTTAATTTATTATAATAGATCATATCTGTCTTTATTTCTATTATTTTGTTTGTTTTATTATACTCTAAGACACTTAAAGTTTCTTTATGTAAAATTTGTAATATTATTCGAAAGGGACTCGTCCCAGAATAAATAAAGAATTATTATTATTAGTAAATTTGCTAATAATATAGATAATATACATGAAAAGACTATGCCCATTGGCAACACTCCACTATGTAATCTACACAGAAAGGTCTCGAGGCCATCTTCTTGAATAAATTTAAAAGAAAAAATAATAATTTAACTACAATAATAAAATACAATAACAAAACATAAATACAAGCAGTAATAGAGAATATGAATAAGAATATTCATTTATATGCAATATTTACAACGTATACTATGATATAGGATAGAAATGATTTCTGTTATCTTTTTTTCATGATAATAGTGTTTAATCATCGTTTGAATTAGCTAATGGTAATACAATGTTTCGTTTCAGACAGTAGGAAAAGTAACACGGTATAAGACCAACACAATATAAATTACAATATTAATTTTAAAATACATGTTATGTTCTTTTGTGCGTTTATTTGTTATAATTAGCAATTTCGTAATTCAAAGGGTTTTCAGAAATTTTGGTTTTATCAAAATAGTTATTGGTTTCAGTGTGGACAAACTGCGGGAAGATTTAGTTCATAGAGCATTTTTGAAATCTTAATATGTCCTGGGTAGCTATTGGTGATTCGCATACATGTCTTGTGTATTGTTTCTAGTTGTTTGTAATTGGTATGGCAAGTCAAGCTCCAGACGGGCGAGGCATAACAGATCTGAGACCGTATGAGTGTTTTATGTAGTAGGAGTTTGTTCTAAGTGCTTAAACTGGATTTTTTTTTTGTAGTTCATTTTTTTTTCGGATTTTCTATTCATATGTTCAGTATATGTTAAGGATTTTTCTAATGTTATGCCAAAGTATTTAACTGATTTATACCAGGGAATGTATATTGAGTTTTATAAAAAGTGATGGTTTATGACAAACAGTAATACAAAATGATAGCGCAAACTACAACTAGTACATTTGACTTAATATAAAAAAAAATTAAGAAGTAGCATGACGGTTTAGTAAGAATAACAATTTTAAAATAATTACATATTAAACATCCAATCATATATGAAACAATAAGTTGTGAAATGAGAAAATAAATCATAATCATAACAATAAGAAAATACATATTTGGCTCAGTATGATTATTAAAAAAAAAAAGTGACAAATTATTATTTTAATTATATATTTAACTAAATTAAATATAGTTAGAATGTTTCGGTTCATTATTTTCAATAATAAAGCTTTTTAATCAATCGAAAATCCCTGACAATTTAAAATTCATTTTTATTGATTCCCAAAACCCCAATTAATGAAAAAATAAATCTGTCTGTCCTTGAAACAAATTAATAAACGAATAAATACCACATTGTTGAAGATGATCAGTAGAGAATTGATTTCCCTAAAAGTTGTTTAGTTAAAAAAAAAAACAAAGAAATAAAGCGTCTTGAGCAGTGGTGATTATCCATTTTCCGTCAAATAATTTTTCTTTTTCATACAAGTTAATTGCCTATGAACTTAAACTGTAATACTTTAAGATAGTTATATGGAAATATTAAACCATGTGATTTATCAATTACCTTGTCCAAAATGTTTAAAGTTTTCTTAGCCAGTCTATCATCGTCTATTGTACAGATATGACTGACAAATCTTAGCTTCTTTTTCTTTTTTTTTTCTAAATATCACGCTTATAAATTTTCACGATGCCGGTCTTCTTTGAGCTCTGGAGGTAGCTTGTTTATAATTAAAAAAAAAAAAAAACATTACTATTCAAAACCACGAAGGGCCTTGAATTTAGTACATAGTCGAAACCGAACAGTGCCTAAGCCACAAGCCAAGAGTTAATTACGCTGAAATGACTCGCAACCACCAGGTTTTTCCCTAATTAAGAGCACTCGCTTTACAAAGAATTTCCCTCACGTCTGCTATTACAGTCGCTACCAAATTCTTTAACCCTTGACAAATAGAGATACACCGAAAATTCATCATTCATTTATCACTTAAGAATGATTTTTCCTGGTAAGACTGAAAAAATCGTTGGGTTGTATCTCATGAAATGTTCGTTTTTAAGGTAAAGGATTTTTATTAAAAATATTATATGAAAACAAGGTAATTTTATTCGAAGTATTTACCTTCTTTTTCTACACATTTTTCCCAACGTGACACCAACTTTTTTATCCCCGAACTGAAAAACAAAATCTGAAAACGCACTTTTCACTTGATCATCATTTTCAAAAAGTTTTCCTTTGACGAAGTAGTCTAGGCAAGTAGACAAGTCGGGAGAATATGGTGGGTGCGGAATAATTCGTAGCCCAGTTCTTTCAATTTTTGCACGGTTTGTTTTGAAACATGGGGTCTTGCTGCCGCTCAGTGAGATCATGAGGAACCCATGTATCGAGCTTTTTTACTTTCCCAATACACTTTAAATGTCTGTAAACTTGCATTAGTTGTGCTGAGAGTCCTTTAACTCTTTGGTAGGGGTTTCCTTCTACTGTATGTTTGAGGACATCGTTGTCTATTACGGGCGGAGGTCTTCCTCGGGGCAAGTTTTATATCCCCAGTTAAGTATCCCCAGCTGAAAACTTTGTCCGTTTATTAACACTCCTCCTAAAACGCCTTGCAAATTATACCTTATGAACTTTTTTAAAAAGTGATATAAATAAAAAAATAAATAAAAAAGTTATAAAATAATTCGTTCATAAAAAAAAAAAAAAAAAATGACAAATAAAAAAAAATTAAAGAACAATTTTTTTTTAACTCCATTTATTGAAATTTACAACTGTACAAAGAACAATTTAAAAAAATAAATGAACATCACATACAGAGGCCTGCCGTACAATTTTCAGTTTTATGGAGAGAAAAGCATGGCCCTTGGGATCCCAGTGCCTCTCTCTCTCAGCTCTGTCATTGGTTTAGAGCCAGCAATATACTCTACTAGCGTTTCTTTGCTCGAGAAGCATATCAGCCGAATCACTCCTGCTGAGATGAAATTCTTACCTAGAGCAGCGAGAAAGACAAAGACTCTCCGAAACAAAAGGATCAACTCGAGTTATTACTGTTAAATTAAATGTTTGGACATGTTTGTCGTATGGATGAAATAAGGTAAACCAGAAGGACACTGGAAGTCAGACCTAGAGGTAGAAGACCACGTTGCCGATCTAGAAATTCCTATTAGAAACATATCCAGAGGATTGGGAGTGAAAGAGGCAAGAACGTCGCAGAAATGAAACCACTCAGCAGAGAACGGGATAACTGGTAAAGGTGGGTCAAGGCCCCTCTATGCCAATAATAGTTCGAAGATGAAAAGAAAGAAGAAAAAGATATTACAATCTTCCCTAATCAAATCATAATAATAGTGATAATTAACCACATACAATATTAACAAAGCAATAAAGTAATTATACAATAGAGAATCAATAAAATAGATAAAAAGTTTAAAAATCATATAGCACTTGAGTGGAGAATCAAGCATAAAAATATAAACTAAAAAGGTCTCGGGTGTATTGGTGTTTCAACCTTCTGGCGGTGCACTCATTGAAGAGATAACTTTTAAACAAAAAAACTTATTTTATGGTTGAAACTTACTTATATATTGTTTTGACATTTCAGTCAAAATTTTAGTCATTTATTGACAGTCAGGAGATTCTCAGGTAGTCAACTCATTCATTTTTTTAATTTTTACTTATATTCTATACCCTTATTATATATTATAAAAAAGTATTATATTCTTTAAAATTCAATGGTCTTATGAACATATAGAAGAAGTGAAATATTTTTTAAGAATTTGTAAAATCCTGTAGGATACAAAGCACTAGATACTAAATGCTGAATATTATTTAGTAATAATGAAAACTAGATGTTTAATCTTCTTTCCGAAATTTGCAAGTTTTGGATGTGAGATATACATATTTTTAGATGAACAGTTATATATTTCTTCCGAGTGGTAAGGATATGTGGAGCTGCATAGGGATTGAGCTAGAGGGTTGGTTTGATGAATAAGGTTCTGATGGACTTCGAGAATTTGAATGGAAAAAGATACCGGACTGTTTTTAAGAAAGATACAGGAGCGGAAATAAAGTGAAATATAGGGAGGGGGGGGGCAGGGCTGTCTTCGAACTCTGATTCGCCAGTTGTTACACCTTCAATTAGAGAAAGGTGCCAATGGGGGTATAAGGATACATCTTTAGAATCTGAGTAAGACGATAGGGTGGATGTGCCATCAGCGAACGCTGCAAGAAAGGTATTAGGATAGTAATATCAGCTGTGAATAAAATCACAGATTTATGATTCCCAAAAAAATGCTCACATGCCAAAAAATCCAATAATTTCCTTAAAGTCATTTCATAACTTGGAGCTATCTAGTTCGTCTACAACTAAACTCTAGATACGGACTTACAACAACCCAAAGTTGACGAACACATACGGACCCACTATTCGCGTTTTCTTTGTAAACTTCACAGATCTGAAGATGGACTTATAAACGACATATTAATAGCGTTAATTAATTAAGGCGTAAAGAGTGATGACCCTACCCTAAACATTTCATCGAGAAACGTAAGTATATTCTCCCAGGAGTCTATACCACGCGGCCAAGAGCCTACACGGTCTGTAGCGCCAGAGAAAAAGATTAATAGCTAATATGCCTGTTAAAAGAGGGCTGTAAAGAAGTTGAATAAGTGACTTCTTATATATATATATATATATATATATATATATATATATATATATATATATGTGTGTGTGTGTGTGTGTGTGTGTGTGTGTGTGTAAATTATAATCATAATTTAGTTGTAGATAGTGTCACCATTTATCATACTCACTATTGTTTTACGGGATCACTTGTAGCTGGGTGGCTAGCGTAACAGCCTCCCATGCCAAAGGTCACGGGTTCAAACCCGCAGGTGGTCCTAGGATTTTTTAATGAAAGTAAAAAATCCTTAGTTACGCCGTCCTTCGGAGGGGACGTTAAAAGGTGGTCCCGAGCCTGTGCGATGTCAGGTACTCGTTAAAGATCCCTATCCTAATAAAACCTGGATAGGCAAAATTTAGAACTCCCACTGTAGCATCGTCCAATTAGCCATAGTTGCATAAAAGTGACGTTAAACGAATAAACAAACAAACTATTGTTTTACTTGCTAATAGTTCTCTGTGCAAGTCCAAATCCTTTAACTGATCTGATAAACCGTACCATACAACCTTGTCCACTGACAGAGCAGTTAACTCATACTTTTCTTCTCCTCTCTTGACAATATGGACATGAAGTTTTTTACTTGAAGCCATAGTTGAGTAGACTTTTATTCAATTTGTAATTCTTAAAGAAAGTATACTTTAGACGATTCTAAAATAGTAGTTTATTATTGATAACAATATACAAAAGTAGATACATACAAACAGAACGAACATATAAACAACTTACATAAAATAGTAGAATTGTATAAAAGTCCCTTTCTACTCTATCTAGTTGATATATATATATATATATATATATATATATATATATATATATATATATATATATATATATATATATATATATCAACTAACATTTGATAACCATCAAATATAATTGAAACTAGTAAAATTGAAGAGTATTACAAACTACACGCAATGATGACCATTTTTGTTTTAATGGGTTTTCGAAATAAGTAAAGAAAAATCTCTGAGTGACCAAGTTTTGACCAGCCCTAACGAAGGTATCGGGGGGAACCGACCGCAACTTGGTTTAAAACTAAGTTTCCAGATAAGGAACTTGGACCAACTTAAACAATTCCTTAGAATTTCCCAAGCTATAACAAAGATAAGGAACGACGATTAATATTTGGGCGAAGAAAGTTTTTTTTTGTTTCTTACCCTCTCGAACTGCCTCTCTTGGGGATTCAAGAATGTTTTGAATGGACGGGATATTTCCCATTAGAAAACTTAGAGACCAAGGAAATATACTCGGAGTGCTTTCTAATAGACTGGAATTTCCTCGTAAAAGAAAAATATAATAAGAGAAGTTATATCTTTATAATATAACTGGTTTCATTCGAGTGCAGTTTGAATGTGGCGTCTTTTATGTTGAAAATATTACAGTTTTACTATTAATGCGTTTGAACCAAGAAAAAGAGCACTTAAAGATAAAACATGATTTTAATTTTACGTATTCTATCCATTATTATAGTTAATCATGTAGGTTTAATCCTGATCGATATTTTAAATTTTCTTACTCTGAAGTACCTTTAATTATTTAGACTCAGAAGTATTATCCATATCATCTAATTAGACTTGATAAAATCTGGTGCGGGCAACGACTTTCACTTACCTCCGTTTTTAAAATCGATTTTCAAGTACAGTAAGAGATAAAAATGAGTGAAACCATTAAAGAATTAATTAAATGAAATTTCTATAGAAACATGTGTTTTATTAAAAAATCTATTATATTATTATCTAAAATAATCAGTTAGTTTTATCGGCTTTTAATCACTCTCTATTAACTTTTAAAAGCTTGAGTATAAGATAATATTTTTTCTTAAATCTTTAGCTTTCCAACGGTATATCATACATCTATATTACTGTTTTTATGTTCAAAAACAAAAAAATTGCATTAAAAAAAATGTTTTTTCAGTCTTTTTCTTTTGTTGTTTATTAAATTCGCTCAACTTGCATATTTACCTGTTTTTTATCAGTAGTAAGAAGATAATGTATTTATTTTTATAAAATCTACAAAATTAAAGGTACATTACAGAAAAAAAATGTAAAATGTGCATTTAAGCCCTGTCAGACAATTTTAATCAGAATGAAACCTACATGATATTAAAGCTTATTAAATTTTACATAGATATAGCGAGTTTAATCCAAATCGTCGGAACCGTTTTAGAATGTGCGAAATGCAAGGTATAAAGTGGCTCTTCTGGTAAGCTCATTTTGATGAAAAAGGTTTTGTAACGTCTCGGGCGTACATTTATCTTAAATATGAAATTTCAGTTTCATAGGAATTACCGTTTCCGCCCAGGAGTTACCACACAAACACACACAGAGACCCTTTTGCAGGACTTGGTTATTTGGACTCAGGGGACCATAAAATGTGTATTTCCGTTGAAAACTGAAATTCGAAAATTTTCAAGATCGCAATACTTTCCCTTACTATATATAGTTAGTAAAATTAAAAAAGAGGCTAAATATAAAAGTTCTGATAACCAACTAAAGGAGAGTAGAGCAAAAATATTTGTTAATGTAACTTTTTTTTTTTTTAACATAAGAAAAGTAACATAGATGTATAATATACCTAAGTTGGAAAGCTAAAGATTTTAGAAAAAATATTATCTTATATACGAAGTTGTAGATAAAGTGACGAATAGGGCACAATATAATTACTGATTATTACACTAACTGTTTGACTTGTCGATATTATTTAATCTAAATCATATGTTTCCAGTGAAACTGAATAAACTTTTTATTTAAATTAACTATAAAATTTTGGTTTATTTCATATTTCTTAATTTTTTTTTTCCTTATAATTCCCGGAGCAAATGACATTGTTTGACCTATGTAAAATGTAATCCTATGTAGAAGTATGTAGGAAAGAGGAATTTTCTAAACCACCCCGGGCACCAGACTGGATCAAAGGCTGGTATAAATTAATATTTTTAAATAAAGACAAAAAACCGCTGACCATATTTTTTTTTCACGTCTCCAGTTTTTTTAATGGATCCTCCAACCCGTATTGTAATCTAATATAATAAAAGTCATCATAGTATGATTATAATATCACATATAATAGATATAGATTGGAATCTTTCAATATTACTAAATAACTATATAGCAACAACTCTTTTTAAAAGTGGATGTTTTTCAAAGGTATAGACAAAAATATAGTTGAACTATTTTTATATATATAGTAAAGCTAACGAACTGTGGTTAATATTTATGTATTAACTACGGTGTTCCGTCCTAGGATCTTGTCCTTTGTGATAAAAAGCGTCGATAAAATAATGCAAATCCTGTTAGCAATCAAGAAAATCCTTCTCATTATTCATACAGAGACCAAAGCGGCTTTACATATTTCACAAGGCAGTCCCAGTTCGAAAATAATATACAAACATAAACCTAAGAGGGAACTTAAGTAGGATGTTGGCTTTTAAATGAATTTTAAAATAGTAAATATTATGATGGAGAGAAACAATTTACAGTTATTTCTCTGAGTGAGTGAAAGATAAGATTATATATATATATATATATATATATATATATATATATATATATATATATATTTATACATATAAAATAAGAGTGAAAGTAAAAATATATTGAATTATCTATACTAATATTATAAAGCGAAAATAAGGTACTACAGGCAAAATATTTGGACCGAAGAGAGATGAGGCCACTAGGGTGTAAAGAAGGTTGCGGAGACTATATTTATATCAATCTATATTATTATATAAGTCATGTTTTATTTCAAGAGTCATTTTTAACTTTAATCGTTATTACCTTGAAGCATATACATCTATAAATTTAAATAAATTATAACAATTATTATTTCTTTTGAATTATTTGAGTATAATAATCAGAATTATTATTTTAATCATATTTAGGACTTTTATTAGCTATATGCCTATGTTTATAAAATATATCAATTAATTTTCTGGTCATCGCAGTATCTAAAAAATGACTATGGTTGTGAAGCTGAAATTTTCCTGGAGGTTCGTCTTAGTGTCTAGATGTGCAATAAGGCTGGGTTTGAAAATTATCAACTTACAAGTGGTTGAAATTGTAAATTTGACAGGAAGAAGTCTAGATTGGGCTTTAAATAATAACAAAGAGTAGCAGGTAGTTGATATTTATTATAGCTACTCTTACTATAAACTCACATAAATTAATACGAAATGCAATATTCGCTAGCAAAGCTGCGGTTCACAGCTAGTAGTTTATATATGAGAAACAGTGGATAGAGCACTAGCCTACTTTTCTCCAGGCTTCTTGAACCCCGACTAAGGCAAAATTATTAATTCTGATACTTTAGACGGGGAGGGATTGTGGAGAGGGAAGGGCGATCCTAAGGTATGGAGACCCTCCTGGGAAAGAGCCAGCCTCTTTAACCTGGGTACCCAAAATTGGGGGAAAACCCAGGCTTGGCGGCTGAGCGTGATTAAGGTCTGATCATCTCATTGCACGACCTTTGGCCTAGAAACAGTGAGCCCAAAACTCTTCATGGGTTGTAGAGATACAGGTGTTTTTTTTTTTTTTTTTTTTTAATATGTGATGAACTGTGGATAAATCAATTGTCTACTGTTCTCCAGACAGCAGTTCGAACTTCAACTAAGGCAGAATTATTAATTCCGTTATTTCAGCCGTGGAGGAACCCTTGGGGTATAGAGAAACCATCCTGGGCACACCCAGCCTCTAAAAAAGAGATAAAGATCTGGCGGCTGAGCGTGTTCAAGGCCCTTACCTCATTACACTGCCGCTGGCCTAGAAACAGTACGAATCTCTATATGTACTGAACCCAAGACCCTTAATTGGTTGAATTTTTTTTTTTTTTCTTTTTTAGCCAATATGTATTATAGTTTTGAGAGTAAAAGTGAACATAATACATTATAGTAACATGAGAAGATATTTTACAATGGCGAGTGGGACAAGAAAAAAAAAATGACTGAATATATAACAGCACATTTAATTATACTTTTTAAAATAATAATTTTTCCTACCCATTTTTGTTATTTCACCTTATATGTAAAATAAAATATTACACGATCACTTTTCTAACGCGGGATCAACTGCAGCAGGATGGCTAGCATAACAGCCTTCGATGTCTAAGGTCATGGGTTCAAACCCGCAGTTAGTCCTGAGATTTTTTGATGGGTGGAAAAAATCCATCGTTATGCCGTCCATCGGAGGGGTCGTAAAAATATGTTCTCGAGTTTCGAAATCGAGGACTCCCATTGTACTATCGCACGATCAGCCACAGTAGCATAAAGTTAAATAGACAAACTTTTCTATCGCCTTCTACAGTATGGTAAACTGCCCACCTTACCTCATACTAAGGTTTTACATAACCACAGCTATTGAAGGCGTTGCTAAATAAAATAATATATTATTAGATTACTAAAAACATTTTTTATACCATTATAAGAGATATATTATGTGTTTGCATTGTGAAAAATAAATCATTTTAAAAAAGCATTTAGTTCACTAGGAACACTTTGTAAGGCAGATTTCGTTGACAGAAAAATATGAGACTATTCTACATAATGTGGGGGGTATTACAGTATATTGATATACAATAAAATTGTAATATCCGAATCAGTTTATCATTAAGATATTTTGACGTTTTCCATAATATAAGTATTGCATATCATTCCCATAAAGATAAAAGTATAAACATATTTTCAAAAACTCCATTCCAATATTAATAACTAAAAATCTAAAATATGTAATAACTCTGAGAAAAACAGATACTAATTATAGCATATATTAGCTGTAAACATTTAAGTAAATTTTATTGAGATTATGTAATTTTGATGGACATGAATTCCTAAAATAAATATTAGGTTGTTTCACATGAAATGTCCGTTTTTATAGTTTCTGAAATACATAAAGGATTTTGCAGGTCTCTGTTCTGTTCTTCCGAATGTTTACATATTTAAAGTAAACAGTGAATAATCCTCTACCTTTGTATTATAAACATTAGCATCCCAATCAATTACCCACTATTTAGTATACCTCAAAATATGAACATAGAAACACGCGATTTTCGAGTAATATTTTTAAACGAGTTTAAACTCGGCCATTCAGCAGCTGAGGCCGCTAGAAATATTTGCAAGCCGTCTGGGGAAAGGAGTGTTAATGAACGGACCATTCACCGTTGGTTTGCTAAATTTTCAGCTGGGGATACCGACTTGGAAATTTGCCCCGAGGAAGACCTCCGTCCGTAATGGACAACGATGTCCTCAAACATACACTAGAAGGAAACCCCTACCAAACTGTTACAGTTAAAAGACTCTCAGCACAACTAAATGCAAGTGCATCTACCGTTTCCAGACATTTAAAGTGTATTGGGAAAATAAAAAAGCTCGATACATGGGTACCTCATGATGGCAGGAAGACCCCATGTTTCAAAACATACCGTGCAAAAATTAAAAGAACTGTTCTACGAAGTTCTTCCGCACTCACCATATTCTTCCGACTTGTCTCCAACAGATTATATACCACCTATTCAGCAATTTAGACAACTTCGTCAAAGGAAAACTTTTTGAAAATGATGATCAAGTGAAAAGTGCGTTTTCAGATTTTGTTTCACTTCAGAGCTCAGAGTTTTTCAGTTCGGGGATAAAAAAGTTGGTGTCACGTTGGGAAAAATGTGTAGAAAA